>JADBJO010003667.1:112500-122500 GCA_016801955.1 Conus betulinus | reverse complement strand
ATTTCATTACTCCCGTACGAAGAAAAACCATGTTTTAAACCGGTACACTATGACAGAGGGGAACAAATAACTATCCATAAACTTTCCGTTTTTAAACAAGTAAAAGGGAACTATCTGGGTGCAAAAAGGGGTAGGTGTGTGTGTGTGGAGGGGGGGGATTAGAAGGGGCACACAGGGGGGGTGAGTGTCCTACATTTTTCTAAACTTCATTGCTGTCATCAAAAGTCACTAGTGTACCGCGACAAACAGATGGCCCAACGATTCTGTTGCTGTCTGGGGGTTCATAACGGTAACTCGGTGGGGCAGTGAAGAATGCTTTCGCCCGTGCCCGTTTTCCTCGAAGTAGCCTAGTGTGTGTTGGATTTATCGAATGTTTGTGTTTTCATAACTCGCCAAACGCTGACACAGATTGCAGGCGCTTTAACGTGCAAGCATTGTATCGTCCAAATGTCCTAGTGTTTTCAATCACAAGAAAATTGGGAGTATACTCCCAGGTACCCTTTGAGACTAAAACACACACAGAGAAAACACGAAGAAAAAGAGGTAAGAATGCCTCTTACGTTGTTTCTAAGAGGTTCCAGCATGCAGTTATGACTGGCTCTGAATGTTTTCAGTTGAACAAAATTTCATCAGCTCCATCAAGCGTGCCACCAGCCACAAAACTGTCAGTTCGCGCGTCAGAAACGAACATGAATACTCTCACTGAAAAAACAGTTTTTGGCATCGATTCCTTTGCAACAAATGATCGTGTACAGTACCATGAGAGTGCTCTCCCTTTGAAAGGGTCTTAATTTGTTGCAAAGTCGCACACGTTGGAAGGTGAAAGTATCTATGATACCAAAGCATGCAAAACTTCCATTTTCTCTCAGTTTAATCCATACCCATGAAAAGTCTTGCTGGGGGTAATAATTACCTTTTGTTAAGGGTTTGAATACACTTTGCTCAAGAAGAATCTGAAATAGTGCGTCTGTGCTCTCGAAAGTCACTGTTCACCTCGGAGATCGGAAAAATCCAGCTGCCCTGTTCATCGACTGGGCGTCTCCCAAATGTCGAGCCTGCGCCTGTCAGACTGAGAATCAAGTGTTGTGACAAAGCTTGTGAAGGATTTACCAAGTTTTGCCTAATTCTTTGATCTCATTCGAAACTGCGATCGTTCCCTTCCTGGGGCTCTGAAAATCTCAGATGTAGCGTTTAGTCCAAGTCCTCACTCAAGGTTCATTCAAACTGTGTAATCGATGTCATCAGAGGACAATATCATTCGTTACTGTGGGTGGAAATTGCAGCGGTATATAATTAGATTTCGTTTTTTTTTAAACTCTGGGAATATTTATCTTTTCGCAGCGAAGATGAAGTAGAGTTTGAATGTAAAGGGGCTGAATCAGAAGCAATGATATCTATAAACTTTCTTTTTATTTCATGCAGGTAAATAGGTATGTATGTAGGTAGGTAGGTATGAAAAAAGGTAGGAAGTTGCGTCAGGAGGTGGGAATGTAGGTAGGTTGGTATGTAGGTAGGTAGCTAGGTAGGTAGATAGGTAGGTAGTTAAGTAAGTGGATAGGTCTGTAGGTATGTATGTACGTACGTACCCACGCACGCATGCATGCGCGTATATATGTATGTATGAATGTATGCATGTATGTATGCATGCATGTATGTATGTAGGTGACGTCAGACGATGGCGACCGGAGCGGCTGTGTCTTCACGTCGCTCTGCTTGATTTGTTTGTCTGGCTTTCATCCGTGGTCACTGTCATCGTCAACACAGTCAGTCCAGAAATGCTTCGACATCTACGATTAATTGCCGACATTAGTGTCTGTTGTTGGTGTTTTGAACATTTATAGACAAGGTTGCGTAATTGTAGTTATCACAAATTTTGCAATAGAAATGATTGATATGTATGTATGTATGTATGTATGTATGTATGTATGTATGTATGCATGCATGTATATACGTGTGTGTGTGTGTGTGTGTGTGTGTGTGTGTGTGTGTGTGTGTGTGTGACCAATGATTTTATACAACTTTTATTCTACCTAAACAGGGCCAAACTGGATGGATCTTTGGGGAAAAAAAAGGAAGCACTGAATGAAACGTGACTAAGCGAAACGTGTTAGGGCGAAGCGCTACTGGACGAAACGTGAAAGGTACGAAACGTGATTGGATGAAACGTGATTGGGGGGGGGGGGGGGGGGGGGGGGGGGGGGGGGGGGGGGGGGGGGGGGGGGGGATCGTGTTGCACCACTTGTGAAAATTCACGCCATGGAACCGCCCCTGGAATTCTGCTATTACTGGGTGGATGTGATAAGGCCGGGTGATTTTCCAGGTCTGTGGTCACAGGAACATTGTCTGAGATAGTACGCGTGCAGGAAGCATTCAGAGAGTGCAGCAAGTTCTGAAAATAGAATCCATTGTTGGGTGATTTTTATCAGCTTTTTTTTTTTTTTTTTTTTACTGCGTTGCCTGTCCTCTCTTTTCTCGTTTTCCTCCGCCAATTTCTTGTTTATCTGTATCTCCGTCCGTTTGTAGTCTGTACACTCTCTCTCTTCTCTCTCTCTCTCTCTCTCTCTCTCTCTCTCTCTCTCTCTCTCTCTCTCTCTCTTCTCTCTCTCTCTCTTTCCCTCCTCCCTCCGTCTCTCTCTCTCTCTCTCTCTCTCTCTCTCTCTCTCTCTGTTGTTGGTATACTGTCCATTCTATAATCAAATCGAGGACGAAATACATTGTTGATTGTTTGTCCATCCTATAAAAATACAAAAGATAAATACATTTTGCATCATACTAGAGATGTTCATCAAGTATCATTGCTTCTTATATTGCAAAAAGGAAAAAGAATTGTAACTTACATCTGTGGCTCTGTTCATTTTTTAAAGCACTAAAACGAGGAGAAGAAACTGCTATCAGTTAACTCACAAATGCCAGAGTAATTTCAGGAAGAACAGTGTGTGTGTGTGTGTGTGTGTGTGTGTGTGTGTGTGTGTGTGTGTGTGTGTGTGTGGGTGTGTGTGTGTTGTGCATGTAATGTTTATATACTAAAACACCATTCCTGTCAAAACACACATGTATTCAAATCTATTAACTATATATATATATATATATATATATATATATATTATATATATATATATATATATATATATATATATATATATACTTGTTCAGTAAAACAAAACAAATAAACAATAACAACCTCAACACCAAAAACCAATCAAGAATCCATCCATTCCCAGGTAACTTTAAACAATAAAAACGCGTTTTTGTTCTTGGTGTTGTTGTTGTCTTTGTTGTTGTTGTTGTTGTTGTAGCTGTTGTTTGTTAATGATGTTGATGATGATGATGATGGTGATGATGATGATGATGATGATGATGATGATGATGATGATGACGATGATGTTGACAGAAATGTGTCATGTATGTGGATGCCTCCAAAAATTGTACTGTTCGTAGTTTTGCTGTCCTTTGGCTGAACAATGTCTCTCTTCGTTGTGAAAGAGTAGCTCCATTCTGTCTAGAGAGATTCAGAGATCTATGGATGATGATGGAATGTCACTTTCAACAAGCAAAAGCAATTCGCAACACACGTTACATGCAAGAAAAACAGATCGGGACAACTTTCAAAGTACACACGGAACAAATGCGAGCATTGTGGAAAGTGTTTGCTTTAAGAAGAAGAAGAAGAAGAAGAAGAAGAAGAAGAAGAAGACAAAAAGAGACAAGATCAAGAAGAAACAAAGAGAGAGAAGAAGAAAAGTGTCTGTGTGAATGTGTTTAAGATATTGTTTTCGTTCAATGAGCATCGATTTCAGCAGTCAGTGTTTAATCATAGGCCAAACGACTCCCTTCCTGTAGGTAAAACGACAACAGATAAGACCTAATCGGCTGCCAGAGTTGACAAAGAGCAAAGAGTAGTCGAGACGACTGTAGGCAAAACGATGGGCATGTGTTAAGCAGACAGGATCCACAGCCGACATAAGTCTTTAACAAGATCATTACAGCAAACAAAAGAGCAGGTTCAAATAAGTATATGAATGAACGAACGAACGAACGAACAAGCAAACAAACAAACAAAAAGAAAAATGAATAAATAAATAAATAAATAAATAAATAAATAAGAAACGACAATAGGCACACAGTCTGAAATCGAGATCCATGGTCATCTTTGAGCACATCCACTAAATCAATCTTTGTGTGTGTCTGCCCCCTTGTATTCAAGGTTCTCTTTTCCAATAATCTGCATCACAATAATCACAATGGACTGGAGATATATGTGCAAAGGACAACATCACATCAAAGGGAGTTCAACATATCTATTGAATATGCAGTATGTATAAAGACGAGCTTATTTGCTATAAGGCAGAAGAATAGCAAAAGGATACAATGGCTGTTAACATTGCTTTGAAAAACAGACAAGAAGAAGAAGAAGAAGAAGAAGAAGAAGAAGAAGAAACAAATACAGAACTAATTAGGTAACATCACATACGTCGTAATCCTTTTTTGTGGCTTTTTTTAAAACTGTTTTAAATGTTTCTCCTCCGTTTATTAGAGATAGAAAATTAAGAGTCAACATCCGGAGCATTGAGATGCTTTCAAAATTATGGCCAATTTTTTTTAAATTTCCCTGACCTGAATCAGGTATCTGTTTACTGTCTGTTTTCATTGTAGTTCCATTCAATTGACATTGCTTTAAAGTCTAGCCGACCTCAGAGAGAGAAAGCCGGCAAACACGTTTGAGAAAGGGACAGAGAGGAGTGTGGTCATTCTTCTCATATATTTTTCTGTACCCAGCTGTCTTTTATATATCTCGTTCCTCTCAAATCAGTGCAATAACCAACAATGTCACAGGCTAATTTCTTTCGACATCCGTAGTTGCAGATCCATATGCGAGCTACAAAGAAAAATACATTTTTAAAAATCTTTGATTTAGCTCTTATTCCCATCTCTTCGCAGTTTCCATTTCGCAATAGCAGATCAACTTCTGACACAGCACAGTTCTTTTGTAGATAAAAGACTCGAGTCTCATGCGCTGGAAAACAGTGTCGCAGAGGTCTTTGAAGTCGTAGGGATTGATGGGAAAGCGATCAGTTCGTGATCATCTGTCAATTGATCAGTTTCTTCAGAGGCTCCACACACTGTGACACCCACCTCGAGCCGGGCAATGACTGGCGGGGGCGGTCGGTTGCACGTGGTCCAGAACATCTCTCCAGGCAATGAATATTTTATCCACGGCTGGAGGAAGGGTTCACAGTGAGCTCTTTTGTGTCGGAGATCAGGGGGTGGTGGGTGGTTGGGGGAGTTGTGGGGGGGGGGGGGGGGGGGGGGGGGTACGCTTTTGTGTTACGTGGGAGGATGGACAGCGACGAGGGCGTGAGGGGCAAGAAGGGTGACAAACTGTGACATGGGTTTGTGATGGAGATGAATGGCTGTGGTTTAACACACACACATGCGCGCGCGCGCGCGCGCGCGCTCACGCGCCTACACACATGCTTTCTCTCTCTCTCTCTCTCTCTCTCTCTCTCTCTCTCTCTCTCTCTCTCTCACACACACACACACACACACACACACACCATCCCCACACACAAAAACGTCGCTTTGCTCTTTTACGAGGCAGACAATAGCAATGGGATGGTAAGTCGAGACTTGTTTGTTTGTTTTTAAAGGGATTATTGAAGGGAAAAAAAAAAAACTGCTACACACACACACACACACACACACACACACACACACACACACACACACACACACGAGAGCGCGCACGCACACACACACACACACACACACACACACACACACACACACACACACACACACACACACACACTCACATACCCAGGCACACACACACACACACACACACACACACACACACACACACACACACACACACACACGCCTGCGCGCGCGCACACACACACACACACACACACACACACACACACACACACACACACACACACACATTCACACACACACACACACACACACACACACACACACACACACACACACACACACACACATCGTCTAATATCACGATTAGTGGAAAGACGTTAAATAAATGACACACACACACACACACACACACACACACACACACACACACACACACACACACACACACACACACACGCACGCACGCACGCACGCCCCCCGACTTGGTCGATCTTACGGTTTCAAAACCGTCTCCAAAAAATCTTCCACTACAAAGGACTTACTGCCCACGCTGAGACAAACCTTGTCGTCAATGGATACAGAAGTTGATGCAATTGTTATTCATTGTGGGTCTCAATGATATTCATCAAAAAGACGTTGCATCCTCTAGCAAATTCTTTGCGGACACCATTAAAACTATCGCTAAAGAGCATTCACATGCCAGCATTGTGATCAGTAAAGTGGCTCCTGTTTCTGACCCTGAAATAAACATAAACCGCGAAATGTTCAACGCGGTTATAAACTCTGAACTATTCAAAGTTCCCAAAGTGCCCGTCATCAGCCATGAAAACCTCTTGCCAGCCCCAGAACACTGAAAGACGGAGTCCACCCGAACCAGAAAGGAGCCAGTGTACTTGCTGGTAACTTAGGGCGACACGTCCACCAGCTCTTCTGGAAGAAACCCTCTGGCAGCAAGTCCAGGAATCCCAGTCTACATCGCTCTTCAGGAGAACACGATACCTCCCTCCAGTCTTCTCGTCACACAGATATCATGATCTACCCTTTTCTCCTGTACAGGGCCCTGGCGGAACTTTTATGATGTTCTACAAGACTGGTGAATGAATGATCTTCTTAAAACTTAACAACACTCCCCCGTCAAAAAAGTCAGTAGTTGTGCTATAATGTCTAGCGACTGCAATGATAATCTGATCGTCTTCGTGATACATATTGCCTTGTCGCCATGGTCGCCATTTGATTTTTTTTCCAGCCTGCTACATCGCATAGTTTCCTCAATTTTTTTTTTTTTTTTGGTGCGTTACGCATTACCATCTTATTATCTCTCTCTAGGCCTTGCCTTCTGTGAAAGTGTTCTCTATTGCATTACTGTTTACTAATTAGTTCATTGTTGGGGAATTGTCTTTTTATCTTTCATTTGAATTATCTTCATTTTGCAGTTGTGCCTCCCTTGAAAGTCCATTGTAAAATTTTGATGGCAAAGAAGACTGACATTAATATACTACAATGGAACTGCCGGTCGATTAACAAGAACTTGGTAAATCTTCAACAGCATCTTGAAGCCAGCTCCTACATGGTCCTTATTTCTTCAATCACTAAATGTGTCTAAAAACGACTTGCCACGGCTGGATAGTTTCTTTTACCCACCTGTGGTACAAGAAACTGTTGACAATGAGAAAGTCTCTGCAGCCATTTATATAAATGACCAGTTATTTTACCATCCCCTTCAGTCACCTATACCTCCTGGCACCTCAGACTTGTATTCTTGTGCAGCTTCTGTTCACTTTGACAATTCTCTAGTCTTAAACATTGTGTCTGTGTACTTCCCAAAAGGAGTCATTGATAGCAATTCAGACTGGCTACATAATGTAAACTTTCAAAGTGGTAAATGGTTAATTGCAGGGGACTTTAATGAACATGCTCCTTTCTGGGATAAAACTTGCACGAAAGTCAGCTCAAACCGTTTAGTGGAGAACATATCAGACTCTCCACTCGTCCTGTTAAATGATGGAAGTATCACGAGACTGCCTGATATCCCTAGTCACAGATCATCTGCAATTGACTTGTCTTTAATCTCCCCATCAATGGTCCCGAGCTGTACATGGCAAATTTATGATAACACTTTAGGGAGTGATCATATTCCCATAGTTATTTCTCTGAGAGGATTTGCAGTGAGCCAAGATGACAGTAAGGATAAAATCCCAAAGTTTGATTACAAGCGAGCTGACTGGGCCAAAATTTCAATCTGTGCTATCTTCATATGACGTCAATTCTTTGGTAAATCTGACATAGAATCTATGTACAGTCATTTTACTGGCTCACTACTGCACGCAGCCGGTGAGGCAATTCCGATTCTGAGTCAATCAAAATCTCCCAAACACACGGGTAAAGTGTGGTGGACAGAATCTTGCAGAAACGCTGTTGATAAAAATAAAAGCACGTTTAAACTGTACGCAAAAGTAAAAAAAGGTAAAAGGGAGCATACCAGTCAGAATTGCCAAGAACCAAAGGAATAAAGTAATTGAAAATGCTAAACGCGAGTACTGTCATCATTTTGTTTTAATGAAATAAGTGAACATAAAGATATCAATAAAATTTGGAAAAAGATCCATGAAATGAAAAACGGAATCCATTTACCTGCATCCAATCATAATAGGTGTTGAAAAAAATTCCTTCGGCATACCAAAAAGCAGAATCATTTGCCGACATGTTTTCCAAAAATAGCTCCTTCTGTAGTTTATCAGAAAAATGCAGCAGAACTATGAGGGAAAACCAATCTAACAAAGAAATGTACGCTGATCCTGACGAAAATAATGATCATTATCTAAATGCTGATATTACTTTTCAGGAATTACACTCTGCTATTTCTTCATTGTCTAATAAGAAAAACGTCTGTTGGTTTAGATGCCATTTCTAATGAAATGTTAAAACATATACCACAAAATTTTTTTTACTTCTACATGAAATTATTAATAAATGTTGGATTGAAGGGAACATACCTTCCATATGGAGAGATTCAATTATTGTTCCCGTTTTAAAGAATGGAAAATCAATGACAAACACAAATAGCTATCGACCTATAGCTCTTACATCTCATGTCTGTAAACTAATGGAGATAATTGTTCTAAACAGATTGACATACTATTGTGAAAAAACTGGCATTATCCCCGCAAATCAGGCTGGTTTTAGAAAGGGCAGGTCTACTGTTGATCATCTTGTAAAAGCTCACTACGCAAATTAAACACCAGTTTGCTAGAAGACAAAACGTACTCGCCACATTTTTCGATATCAACAAGGCATTTGATCAAGTTTGGCATGATAGGCTTTTATATAAATTAAAAAAACTATAGGTCTCTCTGGTCATATTTATAAATTTGTAAAAACATTCCTGACCAACAGAAGTATTCAGACAAGAATTGGTAATACTTATTCATCCAAAAGATTACTATATGGGTATCCCTCAAGGCTCTGTGATCGCCCCTCTTCTCTTTAATATTTTAACTAATGATTTACCTAAATACATTTCAAAAAACTTTAAACTTAATCAATATGCAGATGACATCTGCTTATGGTTGAACGCCACATTAAAAAAGAACACATCAAAAAGATCTGTTAATTACATTAGAAGAATATATCAAAACGAGTTAGACAACATTGCGAACTTCTTCATGTCTGATAATGGCTTATGCCTGTCGGCTGAAAAATCCCGTATGATGTTATTTGATGCAGGTGGGTCTGCTCACAATACTCCTAACTTCAAAGTACATAATACTACATTGAGCTATACTTCTGAGATTAAATTCCTTGGTGTGCATCTTATGTCAAATCTTGCTTGGAATTTTCACTTTGGAACATAATAAAATCAAGCGAGGAAAAATCTCTTAATCTGCTCAAGGTTATAAGTAAACAAAGTTGGGGCCAGGAAACAAAAAGTTTAATACATCTGTCTTCTGCTTTAGTTAGATCCAAACTGTCATATGCACAAGAGGTCTTTTTTAGTGCTCCTAAGTAAGTACTTACTAAAAAAGCTTCATGTATAGACTCTAAGGCATTCAGATTAGCCCTTGGTGTTCCATTTCATGCTTCAGCTTTAGGAACATACCATGAAGCTGGTGTCTTACCTCTTGATGACCATCGTGAACTAGCATGCGCTAAGTACATTCTTCGCTGCTCAACTACTCAAAGTGCTAACCAAACGGAACTGGATATGAGGTCTGATGTAGACTTTCCTAAACGCGCTAAAAACATTCGGGCCACTGAAACCATACTAACATATTCTTCTCACTTGTTGACAAATTCAGGTATCAATCATAAAAAGCTTGCTGTGCGTTTTCCCATAAGTCCC
>JADBJO010003667.1:105000-107500 GCA_016801955.1 Conus betulinus | reverse complement strand
TCATGACGTTTTTTTTCCCAAAAAGATGTTGACGAGAGTGTGGGAAGATTAGACAGCCTTGCACGATGCCAGTTGAGCGGAATCATTCAGTTAGCTGCCAGTGTAGAAGCATGTGTTCGTGCCTGCCTGCGTGTTTGCTTGCACCTGTTGTTGTGTGTGTGTGTGTGTGTGTGTGTGTGTGTGTGTGTGTGTGTGTGTGTGTGTGTGTGTGTGTGTGTGTGTGTGTGTGTGTGTGTGTGTGTGTGTGTGTGTGTGTGTGTGTGTGTGTGTGTGTGTGTGTGTGTGTGTGTGTGTGTGTGTGTGTGTGTGTGGGTGTGAGTGTGTGCATGTGTGTGTGTGTGTGTGTGTGTGTGTGTGTGTGTGTGTGTGTGTGTGTGTGTGTGTGTGTGTGCACTCTAAAGTCATGCCTTCCAATCCATTCAGAATTCTATCCTCAACATTTGGAAATGTAGAAATTGTTGGTTTTCTTTCTATTTTTTTAAAGAAACAAATCTGAATCACATAACTAAACAAATCAATATTGTGTTTAAAAATGCTTTTTGAAGATTGAAGTGTTCTTGATCTCAGCAAAAAAGTCAAGAAAACGTAAAGAAAAACTCAAATGAAAAGTGACGAAATGCAACATCAAGCAGATTCTGAAAATAGCTTATCAGTTTTACGGCTAACGGGTCTAATGATTGTTGCAACAGAGATTTGACGAATGAACAAACATTCGAGGCTAGAACTGTCGGCAATGGAAACTAAAGTAGAAAAGGAAAAGTTTTCAGAATTCTTCATTTATGTGTAAATGAGCGTTAATTTGTTCTCCTTGTTTCATCCTTTTATCTTGTATTATCACATTAATGACACGGTGACATTCCTATTTATAATTTGTAAGCACCCGTTACACGTTCCTAAATGTTAGGGTCTTGAAATACTGCTCCATAGTTCTACAGGGGTATTCGCAACAATCACCATTTTGTTTCTGATACGCGGTAACCAAATCTTGGATTTCTAGCTTTCACAGACGAGGAATTACGTACTGTGTTGGCACACTTATATTGTCTTATCTTGCATTGGCATTCCTTTGGCGGTCTATTCGCTCAAAATGCAGCAGTCACTTATGTTTGTCCACTATCTGGTAATGGTAATTATTCGATTTTCATTGAGACATCTCAACATACCCCAATGGTTTAATTACAGTATGCAGAAGAGTAGTGGCTAAACGCGAGGAGAAGGGGTGGTGGTAGGCGCGGGAAAGATAGGGGTGTGGGTGAGCAAAGCTGAGGTGGCAAAGAGTGGACAGAAGATCGAGGATACCATACACACACACACACACACACACACACACACACAGACACACACACACACACACACAGCAAAGATGCATATGCAAAGCAACTATCCTAACCATCTTAAGGTATATACGGATGGATCATTGACAAAGAACAAAGACGCTGGATCTGCTTTTGTTATTCCATTACTTAAAGTAGATAAAGCATATTCAATAGGTAAAAATCGATCTATCTTAGTCGCCGAAATGGTAGCTATACTAATGGCTTTGACATATTTAATTGATTTACCCGCAATCAATCTTGCAAGTATTGTTATGTGTCGACTCGATGTCAGTACTACAATCTATCAAGTTTTTCAGTTCTAATTCTAAAAACTTTATTTTAAAGGAAATATGTTATTTAATTCATATTTTGATGTGCAAGGGAACTGATTTAACTTTTTACTGGTCCCTTCCCACTGTGGAATTTTGGGCAATGAATTTGCTGACAGATCTGCCAAAAAGGGAGCCAAAACTGAAATGAGTGTGCACAGTCACTTTCTGTCCCCTTGACTTTACAAGAGTGTCATCAAGTGTTAAAACAAGTGGCTTGGGACGTTTTTTAGAAACAACCAGAACATCCCTTATTTGCAGGTTAATGCTGGAAATAGCCATGTTCTCAGCTTTGATCAGGTTTGAAGGCATTGAACACCTGCAGGTTCGTGATATGTATCAGTACAGAAACTTTGTTTCAGTATTTTATAGACTGAAACTCGACGCATTCAGAACGAAATATAGTGCAGGAAAACAAAATGCGTATGTGGTAAGGCAAACGTGTCGAGAGCCCACGTTTTATTTGATTGTGTGACTCTTAAGGCATACTTACCATGTTTATAGGCATGACATTGACTGATGTTTTTTCTGATATTGATTTTGCTTTCAAAGTTACCTTTTGTTTAATATATGTAGTCCTGTTAGATATTTACTATAATGTTATAAGTAGTAATTATTCCATATTTTGCGTGCACTTCCACACACCTATGCTTCACACACACATACTTTCTCTCTCTCTCTCTCTCTCTCTCTCTCTCTCTCTCTCTCTCTCTCTCTCTCTCTCTCTCTCTCTCTCTCTCTCGTCTAATATCACACAATTTTGTGAAAAGACGTAAAAATAGCACACACGCACGCACTCCGTACGCACGCACGCACGCACGCACGCACGCACACACACACACACACACACACACA
>JADBJO010003667.1:90000-97500 GCA_016801955.1 Conus betulinus | reverse complement strand
GCAGCCTGTTTTCATCCGGCTCTCTCCATGGGGAAAATGTATAGACTACATAAGAAGCAATTCAAATATGTATCTATCTGAATCATATCGTAACACATAAGGAAAAAACAGGAAGACTTTCTAGGAAACAAACACATGTAAAAGAAATGCAATATCAGTTCACATGGAATGAGAGAAAGATTAAGACGACAAGTGCCACGATCCGCTCCATCTCTCCCATCCATTCCTTTCCATTCACTCACGCCTCCCCCACAAACGTACGTGGAGGCAATATTGAAAAGACTGGCGTAAGAACTGTAAATGATCGAGGAAAGATTTAAAAGAGACAGAGTGAACTGAAAGAGAGAGAGAGAGTGAGAAAAAGAGGCAGACAGACAGACACAGAGAGCGATGGAAAGAGAGGGGGGGGGGGGGGGCGCGGTTGGGGGAGGTACAAAGAGAGAGACAGACAGACAGACAGACGACGGACATAGAGACAGGGAGAGACAGTCAGACCAAAAGACAAATGAAGACCAAAAGTTTAAAAAAAAAAAAAAAAACATTTACAGACACCCACAACCACCCCAATGCCCCTTATACAGCAGACAAATGAAAAAAGAAAAGACATCGTGGTAAGCTAACAAACCATATGGGTAGAGATCTATGTGTATCTATTTAAAAGGAACCAAATATTCAGCAGAGAAGTCATCACATCTGTCACCATTCCAAACTTCAGGGAGGACCCATAGGCCTAATCTGACCCCATGAGACTTGAAATTTTTAAACCTACATGAAAAGTAAGTTTGTGAAATACCAAAGTTTTTGTCTGATTTGCACTCCAAGACTCACAGAGTCTGGGACTATAATTAAATGCAAACAATGTTTGAATACGTACGAATAATCTCCTGGAAGATCGATCTTGAATAATTAATGTGTACTTGTCTGGATACCTTTGGCATGTGGTGTTCACGTGGGCAGTGCAGGGGACACTGCTGTTAGTAGCAATGCTCAGAAACTGATCACTGCCAAGTTCATTTTCTGATTATCATTGAAAGTAGGGGGGTGCTGTGTGACCATAGTTTTCCATGCTTGTCATTTACATATTGGGGTTTTGGATTTGGTGACATTTCATCCATGTCACATTTCTCGCTTAAAATGTCAACATTTCTTTACAAAGACACGAACAGCGAGCTGATGCTGATCGGATGGACTGTGAGTTCATTCATGGCCCAAACTTCTGATTCATGTCAAATGGGATGGTATTCGTTCAGGTAAAATACAGGCATCAACCTGTGAATAGGCTTGGAGTACACCACATAAAAGACGGTGATAATGAGGGGGAGTGAAGGGGGGGGGGGGGGGGGGGGGAGAGAGAGAGAGAGAGAGAGAGAGAGAGAGAGAGAGAGAGAGAGAGAGAGAGACTGGCGATGACCAGACACAAACTGGTACATGTGATATGTGTATGTTCAATTGTGTGTATGTGTGCGTGTTTTTTAATGTATGTTTTGTGTGAATGTAATATATGCGAACGCATGTGTATGTATGCATTAATTGTATGGATGTGTGTGCACACGAGTTTTATTTCTTAATCATTATTAGAGCGATTATATTGTAACTAAATTTGGATAGAGATGAAGCTGTTAGCGTTTCATAACCCAGTCGCTCGTTTACACATCTGGCAGCCTACCTGGGCAGAGCCGGTTGATGAGCTGCCTGTTGGTTATATATATATATATATATATATATATATATATATTTGGCCCAAACTTCTGATTCATGTCAAGTGGGATGGTATTCGTTCAGGTAAAAAACAGGCATCAACCTGTGAACAAGGCTTGGAGTACACCACATAAAAGACGGTGATAAAGTTTGGACCCCAAGGGATCGAGCATTTTAAGAATTTTATTAGGCATTTTAGTGGTATTCTTGATATATATATATATATATATATATATATATATATATATATATATATATATATATATATATATTCTGTGTCATTCATTCGAATGTCAAGTCTATCAAGCATCCAATTCTCCCTCTTCCTTTTTTTTTCCACACAGGACGACATATATACACACTTGTCGTCAACAGGTGTGATGTATTCTGGGCTTTCCCGTGTCATTCAGTGGAATAACAGTCTATCAGTCACTCCGTTTTTCATCTTTCTTTCTATTTTTCACCAATATGGTATATATATATATATATATATATATATATATATATATATATATATATATATATTGTCCATATCAACGACCAATTTTTTTTTTCGAAAGCTATGACGGGATTTTACGTGTGTGCAAGTTGACCGCACACTTGGAACCTCCGTTTATAGTCTCATTCGAAGTGCGTATGTATACGTTTATCCATGTGTGCACGTGTATGCGTGTACATTTTTTCTTTGTACACGCATGTGTATATGTTCATATGTGTGTGCTTGTCTTATGTATGCATACATTTGTGTGCATATAAGTATGCGCGTGTGTGTGTGAGAGAGAGAGAATGTGCGTGTGTCTGTGCAAGCGAGTGAAAGATGCGTTTTTCATTAATATGAATTCTGGTTCACCTGAAACTCCTTGTCTTGCATTTTCGCGTAGGAGGATACAATTCATTATACTTGTATTTATGGTGAATAACTAGTGAATCAATGATCTGTTGCATTTATTGTCGAATTGTAAATGTCAAAACCTTTTTACAAATTACTTCCCTCAGAGTAACATTTCGTGGTTGATCACATAAACACTAGAGACAAATAATTGTCTTAATGTTAGTGATCGAATGGCAAAGATTTAAGAAGAAATAGGGAAAGATGTGAAAAATGGGAAAGAAAAGTCAGAACAATGGACATTAGATATAAAATCTTTCACTACCAGCGGATAAGAACTGCAAACTATTGTGAACATAATCGTTCACGTCACCTGCTTTGAGGCCTTTTGTTCGTTTATGTCGACTCATCAGTACGACAAACTGATTGTGTCTACCTTTCCTTGGCATCTCATGTAAATATACCACAGTGTATAATTCTGTGGTTATGTTACCACTGAAGGTTGAAAAAACAGAATCCAACAGCACCTCAAAGCAGCCAGCGAAGGGTAAACAGCAAAATAAAAGAAAATGCAGCAAGGAAATAAGTTGCTGAAAAACCAAAATCATCAGGTAAACGACATTACTTGTTGGGGGAAATCTTTGAGTTTATACTTGAGAATCCATTTAAGCATACAAGGGAGACCAAAATGTGTCAACAGTCAGAGTGGTCAGCTGTATTGTCTAATAACCCAAGCATTGTCAGTCACATAAATACTGACAGCAGCTTTTTTTTTTTTTTACTTTGATCTGCTAAGAGATGCAGTCTCACTGACAGGTCTAATGATATGTTGAACAATTTAGTAATGGGGGAGAACAAGTGTAGGCTAACGATTCCTCCATCATAACGTGAATGACACGGTAAAGAATCAAGAAGAAAAATGAGGAAAAATGGGAGGGGGAGAAAGAAAATGGAAACGGAAAACAGGGCAATAGACTATAAATATAACATCCTTCACTAGCTATATACGAGGACCATTGTAATCCATCTTGAACATCCTTCACTAGCAATATGCGAGGACCATTGTAATCCATCTTGAAAACAGAACCATTCATATCACTTTCACTTTCTCCGAGGATAGTATGCGTACCTCAGCATGCTTCTCAAATTGTTATTTTACCAGATCATGCTGGCCACAGCTAGAAAAAGACCTTCAGGTTTTGCTAGACTGTCTTTCTTCTCTTCTTTCTTTCTCCTTGTATTTTCTTATTTTTTCCATGCAAGTTTAAGAGCGTGAATACAATTTTCAATATTAGATATAACTTATGTACGTTTTCCCTTTTTATGGCTCTACACACAGAATAATCATTTTGCTTTTGTCAAGTGTCTCGTCCCATCCGAATCTTTCGTACATTCTTTGCATTTGTTCAAGTGCATCTTGGATGCTTTGCTGTTGTTGTTTTTTTCTGCTCCCCCCACCCCCACCCCCACCCCCTCTTTTTGTGTATCTATGTAGCTCTTTCTTTCCTTTTGTTCACCGACTTGGGCTGATTTCAGCTGTTCGCACGTCATGATTTTGATCGTGTCGTGTTCGCTGTTTTCTTTCTCTCTCTCTCTCTCTCTCTCTCTCTCTCTCTCTCTCTCTCTCTCTCTCTCTCTCTCTTTGCTTCTTTCTTAATTTGTGTCATCCTTTCAGACTGCACCTTAGTTACTTATGGAGGTTGAACTTGTGTATATCACCTTGTTTTCCACTCAACTTATGCCCGATATGAATGTGGAGCAAGGTTTCTCATTTCTCTTGAGGACAAACAAAAACACATACGTGGTATGGGATGGTGTCGCACTTAAACCCCTCTGACGTCAGTCGTCAGATTCACCCACGTTTTATCTATGGCCTTGCTCACAACTTGAAGAGGGCGTGTGAGTGGCATGTGGGAGATGGGAGGATGGGAGGTAGAGAGGGGAGAGAGACGAGGGGGGGTGGTGGTTGATTTCGTGTGGAGAAGTGTACTTTTGAAAAAGAAATCTCTGTGTGTGTGTGTGTGTGTGTGTGTGTGTGTGTGTGTGTGTGTGTGTGTGTGTGTGTGTGTGTGTGTGTGTGTAGAACTGGTCACAAGCAAAAGTATAAACGAAGATTCCTCCCACCCTTGCCCCTCACCCCAACTCTCTTTCCCCACTCCAGCCCACCTTAAGGCCCCTTACCAATTTAAATGTATAAAACCAAATTGCTGCTTGGATTTCTTTTTATGCTGTTTGCATAAGGACAGTAAAGCTAGGTGGGCTTGAAGCCCTGTTCTATTTGACGTAGCATTTTGCAATTTTCGTCAAAAACACGCGTATTCTAACACAATCGAAAACAGCCAACATGACATATTCGTATTGGCTCTTAGAATAAGGCAGGCCTTTAACTCACATGCCCAAGCATTCAAATGTTTGTGATTGAATATTTCCACTTACGAGAGAGGAGGAGGGGAGTGTTGCTTGCTTCTTTGTATTGCTTGTTTGTTTGATTGTTTGCAAGCGTCATTATGGTCCTAGTTTTTGAACGGGCTGTTACTGTTTTGGATGCATGCATGTATGCATGTATGTATGTATGTATGTATGTATGTATGTAGGCTCACTGTTATCAAACAGAGTCATTAAACACTCTGTTGATGAAAACAGATGAAAATTGAAACATTTTGAATCATACAAGTAATTAACTGTACATTTCTTTTCGTTGCAATACGGCAGTGTCCATCTTTAACATTTAATGAAACTGCTTCTGTCCAGGATCGGTATCAACGTGAAACATGTTCGTAGAGGTCGTAATATGCAAGACTTGGCACCCTGCCCTCCCAGAGTTGAAAACACGGACCTCCTGCAACTGCCAGCAGCAACAACAACAACCGTTTGACTCAGAACTTGGGCGCACCATGACGCACCTAACTGGCCCAGATAAAAACAAAAAAAACTTACCCAGTAAAGCTAGATTAGAAAAAAAGCACCACTAAACACCACCCAAGTGACTCGCTGGCAGTGCAGTGTCTCCTCTGGTGGGTTGCCTCATGACTACTTGACGTTGAACGCTGCTTGAGAAATTGATGATGGTGCTGGGGTGGCGGCGGGACAAATGAGTGTGTGGCTATGGACGGGGAGACAGAACGAGCGGCATGCAGGTGGTGCCACTGAGACGGCACAGAAGATGGGACTTGAAAAAAAAACTTACACGGTTGAGTACTTAAGCATATGAAAGGATACATTAGTCGTAAAGGGCTGTTTTTTTGCATATTGTGTCCCTTTTTTCTGCATGATAATGGTAGTTTAACCCACCCACCCTCTTTCCTTCCTCTCACTCCTCCACCTACACAATCATTTCGAGGACAGGACATTGCATAACCTATTGTTTCCGCTGACCTAAAATGTAAAACAGTGAAATGAATAGTTGTATATCACAGCTTCTGTTCGCTATTAGTAAGCTGACTTTGCAAAAGCTTTTTTTTTTTTTTTTTTTTTTTTTTTTTGCTGCCCCAACCCCTGCGCCACCTCAGAGGCAGTGCACCCACGCCGCTCATTCCGACACCCCCGTCCACAGCCACAGCCCAGCCGACCCCGCCGCCGCAGCCCCGGCACCGGCAATCCACAGGGAGCAGTCAATGTCAAGTCGTCAAGAGGCAACCCACCGGAGAGACACTGCTGCACTGCTGCCGAGTCACTTAAGTGGTGTTCAGTGGCGCCTGTTCTGATCTAACATACGCAGGACACCACCTACTAAGCCCCCTTACTGACGACAATAATTGCTTAGTCGCAGAGCCAGCGTGAGCGAGCTTTCCCTCCGGAGGGCGCCACCACGTCCGTCCAACGACAGTCCCCATGGACTCGCCGATACCGGTAACCCCCGGTCGGAACCAAACCAAGGCCACAGACGTGGAGAGGACATCGAAACTGAAGTCACCATGACAGCAGGGCATGAAGGGCCACAGAATTTGAGACCTTTTTTTTTTTAATGCTGATGGTTGAGAATGAGGATGATTAAGATGATGCTACGGGTTTCCATTTCGGTCTGAGACTGCATGACAGGGCTGTACTCTACGCTTCCTTTCATAATATATCCCGGCGTCAACCAGGCCCGAGAGATACAGACACCTGCAGTGTTGGTCAGGAAAAATTTGAGCAACACTCTCAGAAACGCATCCATTAAGTGGATGAAACTCGACTGTGTGGTCCCAGTCTTCCCAACTGAGTCCGCAGCAAACTCAACTCTGGGTAGGAGCCGGTCGGGGCAGAAAAACCCACATGACTTCTGATGGGATTCGAACCCACGACCTCCCAGCCAGGAGTCCGCGACGCTAACCTCTTTCGCCACGGCGGCTGGTTGACTTTGCAGAAGCTTAATGACATTTTTTCCTCGCGTTGAATCTCTCTCTCTCTCTCTCCATCTCTCTCTCTCTCTCTCTCTCTCTCTCTCTCTCTCTCTCTCTCTGCCTCTCTCTCTCTCTCTCTCTCTCTCGTGCTTATTTTTCCATCTTTTTCCGTGCGTGCGTGCTCTGTGTGTGTGTGTGTGTGTGTGTGTGTGTGTGTGTGTGTGTGTGTGTGTGTGTGTGTGTGTGTGTGTGTGTGTGTGTGTGTGTGTGCGTGCGTGAGGTTATGTGCGTGTGTATGCGTACGCGTGAGGTTATGTGTGTGTGTGTGTGTGTGTGTGTGTGTGTGTGTGTGTGTGTGTGTGTGTGTGTGTGTGTGTGTCGTTGTTGTTATTGTTGCTGCTGTTGTTCTTGTTGTTTGTTGTTTATTTGCTTGCTTGTTTGTTCGATTGTTTGTTTGACCGTATTCTTTTTCTCGTTTAGCCTTTTCACTTTCTTTTTGTCTTGTTTTGTGCTACTCCTCCTTGTTTTCTTTCGCTGCTCCTGTATTATTGCAGCTTTGATAATTTATTACCATCATCATCGTCATCATCATCATCGTCATCATCATCATCATCATCATCATTTCATCGTCATCATCGCCATATTCTCTTT
>JADBJO010003667.1:72500-85000 GCA_016801955.1 Conus betulinus | reverse complement strand
GGAAGACTGGGACCACACAGTCGAGTTTCATCCACTTAATGGATGCGTTTCTGAGAGTGTTGCTCAAATTTCCTGACCAACACTGCAGGTGCCTGTATCTCTCGGGCCTGGTTGACGCTGGGATATATTATGAAAGGAAGCGTAGAGTACAGCCCTGTCATGTAGTCTCAGACCGAAATGGAAACCCGTAGCATCATCTTAATCATCCTCATTCTCATTGATCAGCATAAAAAAAAGTCTCAAATTCTGTGGCCCTTCATGCCCTGCTCTCACGGTGACCTAAATATCAATGTCCTCTCCACGTCTGTGGCCTTGGTTTGGTTCTGTCGGGGCCACCGGTATCGGCGACTCCATGGGGGCTGTCGTTGAACGGACGTGGCGGCGCCCTCCGGAGGGAGAGCTCACTCACGCGGCTCTGCGACTAAGCAATTATTGTCGTCAGTAGGGGGTTTAGTATGTGGTGTCCTGCGTATGTTAGATCAGAACAGGCGCCACTGAACACCACGAAGTGACTCGGCGGCAGTGCAATGTCTGCTCCGGTGGGTTGCCTCTTGACGACTTGACATTGACTGTTCCCTGTAGACTGCTGGTGCCGGGGCTGCGGAGGGGCTGACCGGGCTGTGGCTGTGGACGGGGTGTTGGAATGAGCGGCGTGGGTGCACTGCCTCTGAGGTGTTGCAGAGGTTGGGACAGCAAAAAAAAAAAAAAAAAAAAAAAAAAAAAAATAGAGCATTATCGTCAGCTGGATTGCAAACCTGTAAGATATTGGCTGAAATGGTTTTACCATTTGGGTTTGATAAATATTAGGTATAGCTTTAACACTGAAATATATTTTATTTAGTACCTTTGAAGAAAGTAAATAACAGTGTCATCTCCTTGCTTCATGTTGGGAAATTGATTGGAACTCTTCAAACTTGGGTTGCTATTCTTCCGGATATTAAATGACACTATCATTACTTTCGTTTCTCACCTTCTGAATAATCATCGAAATGCTCCTTGTTTGGATTACGATTATATATGGTAGTCTGAGGACATTGTCATTGCTTGGATGTCTAGGATTATGAATAAGATGATCATACTGGTTAGATTGCTAGTCACGTTTTGTTTAGTATTTTGGTTTATACAGAAGCCGCGCGAAGCACTTAAAAACAAACTCGGTTTTATTACTGCATGTTTCTCAAGCTGAAAAAACAAATGGAAAGAAGTAATGTTTATAGGAAATAGTTCAGCTGTCTCATTCTCTAGAAAAATTGATTTCTCTTGCATGAAAACGTGACCAAAGAGAAAACCTTTCAACTTTGTGTTGTCTACATGGACTGATGCAACACGATGATATTTGTCACTGTATCATTTTTTCCAAAGACGCAAATTCAGAGCGATGCCATGCGCGTGCGTTCGCGAGCGCGTGCGCGTGTGTGTGTATACGTACGTGCGTGTGTGTTGTGTGTGTGTGTGTGTGTGTTGTTGTTGTTGTTGTTGTTGTTGTTGTTACTGTCAGTTGATTATTGCTGATGTTGGTATTGTGAAAGTCGGCATTTGCAAATGCTTTTGAAGTAAAAATAATCGCGCTGGATCTACAGAGTTTATATTAATGGCATGAGTAGGTGTTAAGAGTTTTCGTGTGTGTGTACGTGTGTGTGTGTGTGTGTGTGTGTGTGTGTGTGTGTGTGTGTGTGTGTGTGTGTGTGTGTGTGTGTGTGTGTGTGTGTGTGTGTGCGCGCGCGCTTGTGTGTGCATATATGCATGTGTTTTTGTGCGTGTGTAAGCATGTGCATGTGTGTATATGTGTGTGTGCATGTGTGTGTGCGTGCGTGCGTGCGTGCGTGCGTGCGTGCGTGTGTGTGTGTGTGTGTGTGTGTGTGTGTGTGTGTGTGTGTGTGTGTGTGTGTGTGCATGTGTGTGTGTGTGTGCGCGCGCGCGCGCGGGGAAAAAACTCACTGGAGGTTGTGTGTTTTTCCAAGATATGCTGGCAAATTCTCAAAAATCATGAAGAAAGAGTCCTTCCATTCTTTTTCTCTTTCCCACGTCAAAGAGGTGTGAACTGGAGAGATCCTTTTATGCCAGCAAACCTTTGGTTACGTTCCTAAGGGCTGATACCATGTAGGAAATTCTGCACACAGATTCAGAATCAACATTACTGTAGTTTGCTTCCTGGCTTTATCAAAGGTACTGACAAATTAAAACAAACGAAGAATTAAAGAGTAATACAGCCTGATTATCACATTACGATGTTGTCCCGTGTTTCTCATATTACTGGATTTCTTTTTCCAGGGTTTGACGGATTTTGTTTTTCAAAACAACCCCTCCCATCAATTGGAAGGGGTACTGGTCATCAGGGGTGTTGCAATCGATCTAAACCATGTTTCTTACACTGATTTATCGCCCCCAGGTTGTTTTCTTTGTGTCCTTACAAGAGGGCGCTGGGATCTATATTCTAACGTCATGCGGCAAAGCTGTTAAGGGTCTAATCAAGTGCGTCACCTTGACGGAAGAGTGAATTCTGGCATGAAGACAGCCCTGCAGTGAAAAGCCATCCCTCCTCCACCTCCACACCTAGAGAATCGTCGTGCAGCAGCTTTCAATCCCTGCTGTGCGCGCCACCTCTGTGTGGCCATGATAAATCATGGAGATGGCCTTACCAACCCTTGGCTAGGAATGTCAAGAACTAAGGAGGAGTGATAGGTGCTGCTGGCAACAGAAAGAACCCGTCTGAAGGAGGCAGAGGCACACGAACGTGAAATACAGAACGGGCCGATCCTGTCTTTACTGACGTCATCAGTTTTTGTTGCGAGTCCAGTGTGAGTTAGATCGTGGAGTGTCAGGGACGAGCGCCTCCTACGCTCTCTCTCTCTCTCTCTCTCTCTCTCTCTCTCTCTCTCTCTCTCTCTCTCTCTCTCTCTCTCTCTCTCTTCTTCTTCTTCTTCTTTCCTTGTTTCTTTCTTTCTCCCTTTCTTTGCTTCTTTATTTGTTTGTTACTTTCTTTCTCTTTCTGTCTGTCTGTCTTTCTTTCTTTCTTTTTCTTTCTTCCTTTCTTTCTTTCTTTCTTTTTTCTCTCTTTTCTTCTTTTTCTTCTACTTAAGTAAACTCCTGGTTTTGGGGGGGGGGGGGGGGGGGGGGGGCCGGAGGGGAGGGGGGGGGGGGCTAATTTGACTTTAAGTAACCCTTCTTGCTTGTTTTGTCGCATTTTTGCTCAAACAAGTAATTATATCAAATTATTTAGCCCATTTCCCCTATATTGTGCGGTAGTGACAGTCTCATTTTAGGGGGAAGGGGGGGGTGCGGCTAATTTGACTTTAAGTAACCCTTCTTGCTTGTTTTGTCGCATTTTGGCTCAAACAAGTAATTATATCAAAGTATTTAGCCCATTTCCTCTTTATATTGTGCGGTAGTGATAGTCTCATTTAAGCATTATGATAAACAAGTTTAATGACATTACATAGTTTTTACGTATTTATTTCTTTGAAAAGAAAAAGACCTGTTAGTCTCCAAACTCACTCAATAGATACCAATTCAAATGAGCAAGCTTGTGTCAAGTTAAGCTGTACAAGTATTTAATAGGCATTTTTGTGTTTCTTTACCTGAAAGCAGTGAAAGAAGAAGAAGAAGAAGAAGAAGAAAGAAGAAGAAGAAGAAGAAGAAGGAATGGAAGAGAAAGAGGGAAGGAGGAGGAGGGAGAGGAGGAAGAAAGGGATGAAGGAAAGAGAAGAAGATGAAGACGATGAACAACTACGACAATAATTAGAAGGAGAAGACGAACAAGAAGAAGGGGTAGGCGGGGAGGGATGAGAAATTTACCAGAAAGGAGGAGGAGGAAGGGTTGTGAGAAAATAAATGAGCTGACAACACTTGTTAAAAATAAACGCGGGCTGCTTTTTATCCCAGCTCTCAATGTCGGGGGAATTTTACAGACTACAAAAGATGTCATTCAAAAATACACACATAATACATTAGGAACAACAGCAAAGATATTCAAGGAAACAGACAAATGTAGGAGAAATCGGTACTGAGGTCAAACAAAAATACGACAAAGGTTAGATAACAAGGACTGGTGTCCTCTCCCATCGCCCATATTCATGCCTTCCCATTCGGTCGGCCAACACATACAAACATACTATAGCTTAGTTCATTTGCTACCTATAATATTGAAGGATTACGAACAATTTATGATCCAGCGATCAGATCTTTTCTTTCCCATATGATGCAGTTTTCCTTACAGAAACATTTACAGTTGATTTCCCTGTTCACCTATTTCCATCATTTGATGTGTTTTATTTCACCTGGGTTAAAACTATCAGATAATGTTTCATCACGACTATCAGGTGGCGTGGCTTTGTTGATAAGGAAAGTATTTACAAGATACGTTAAACGTGTTCGCATAGAATGCGATAATTGTGTTGCGTTGAGGTTATCTAAACTATGTACAGGTTTAAATGTGGATGTAATAATCATAGGCATGTACATTCCTCCATCATAAAGCCCTTATTATGCGGAAACTGAGATTGACAATGGTATAAGTATTCTTGAACAAGTTATTCTCGATATTTATGAAGAGTTTGGAGACCAACCTTTGATAATTATGGGAGATTTGAATGCCAGGACTGGTAATTCCAACGCAGCTGACTTCTCCTTTTCTGATTTTTCTCACATTGACGATAATAATGTAACAGAGGTCCAATATCCAAGAAACTGTAAAGACTGTATGATAAATGATTTTGGCCGTTATCTAATAAACTTGTGCGAACAATGTTCCTTATTAATACTAAACGGGTCAGTTTATGGAGACATGAAAGGTGAGTATACCTATATTTTCACATAGTGGTTCAAGCGTCATTGATTATATCTTGGTGTCAGAGTCTATTTTTGAATGTTTAATGAATTGCGTGTTTTACTAGAATTGAAGCTAGACACATGCCTGTGACAATGATTTTTAATGCTCAAAACAACTTGATAATGACTTATGATTTACCTAGAAAGACTATTATTGAGAAACTTATCTGGGACCAAGATAAAGTGAATGAATATATAAGAGGCTCTTGTATCAGAAGAATTGCAATAGGCATGCTTCTAATAAACCATGGTTTGATGCTAAATGTAGAACTATGAAATCTAAGGTGCGTCTCTCCCTTAGGACTTTTTTTTATAGATGTAACGACAGTGAAATAGAAGAAGAACTAAGAAACGCATATAATGAAGATAGGCGACAATATAAAAAAAAATTCTTAGAATTTAAGAGATTAGAAGACAAAAAAAAAAAAAACGTACGCTAGAGGTCCTTGAAGCAAACAAAAGGACCCAAAGAAATTTTGGGGAACAATTAAAATCTAGAATCAGTGTGTTGGTAGACAATACCATTTCAAAAAATGACTGGTACGACCATTTAAACAAGAAGTGTTTAATTCTGACAATGGTTTGGATTACGGAATAGATCGTGATAATGTTGAATTGGATGTTGACGTTGGGGAAGAGTGGTTTGATATTCCAAATGTAGATACTTCCATACTAGATATAGAAATCACTGGTACAGAAGTAGCAGATGCATTCAAAGCTTTAAAAATAGGGAAAAGCTGCTGGACCTGATGAGTTCAGTGCTGAGTTCTATAAATACGGTTCACCAAAATTTGTTTTTGTTTATGACAAAGCTATTTAATAACTTATATAATGCTGGTACGTTTCCACGTAGCTGGTCTGAATCGCTTATACAACCTTTACATAAAAGAGGGGATACCAATTCGCCAGATAACTATAGAGGCATTTCGCTCCTGAATATTAGCAGTAAACTTTACGCTTATATTCTTAACAAACGATTAACAAGTTGGGTAGAAAAAAAATAAGCTCCTAAATGAATCACAAGCAGGATCAGAAAAAAAATATAGTGCGGTAGACCAAATTTTTACTTTATTGTCGTTAGTACAAAAACAGTTATCTAGTGGTAAAAAAATTGTATGCTGCATTTATTGATTTTAAAAAGGCGTTTGACCTTATATAGATATGAAACAACTGTGGCTAATATTGCGCAAAAATGGTATTCATGGAAAAATGATTAAAGCGATTAGAAGCATGTACAGCGTTGTGACAGCTAGAGTCCGTACTAGGCAGGGTAATACAGAAGCATTCTCATGTCCCCGTGGGTTAAAGCAGGGAGATAACTGTAGCCCTCTTTTATTTTCTTTTATTCATAAATGAGCTTGCAAACGACATTATGCAACATGGCAAACATGGTATACCTCTAACACCTGATCTTATTCAAATTTTAATCCTACTTTTCGCCGATGATGTTGTTTCTTCTCTCTCACTCGGTAGTTGGTCTTCAACGTCAACTAGATATTCTGAACTACTCAGCCAATAGACTTAAACTAAATGTAAATTTTGAGAAATCTAAAATAATTGTATTTAGAAATGGGGCTATATTGCATCAAAGGAAAAGTGGTCTTATGATGGTAAACGACTTGAGGTTGTAAATGAATATAAGTATTTAGGAGTAATTTTTTCAACAGGTTTAACCTTCTCATACTCATTAAAAGATATGGCAATGAAAGCTAAGAAAAGCATCTTTGGAATTCTAAGATTCTTATGGTCTCTAGGAGAAAAAATAACCCTAAGCTCTTCTTCAAAATGTTTGACTGTCAAGTTCAACCCATTCTAACTTATGGAGCAGAAATTTGGGGGGCTTTCTGCAGACCACACAGCAATTGAAAGAGTACATCTATTTGCTATTAAACGTCTTTTTAATGTTAGTATACAGACATCCAATACTCTTATATATCGCGAAAGCAACAGACATCCATTGTATATACAGACCTACACTAAATGTTTAAAGTACTGGTTAAAACTTACCGTGATGGATGAACACCGTATACCAAAGAAAGCTTATAATATGTTGTATACACTTCACTCCGATGGGAAAAAAGAACTGGGTCACTATAGTTAGCGATACTTTATCTAAATATGGCTTCCGCTTCGTTTTTTGACAATCACGGAGTAGGCGATACTAAATCTTTTCTTTCTGCTTTTAAACAAAGACTGCTTGATTGCCATTTGCACGAACTGGACTCTAACATAAGGGGTAAAGAAAAAGTACACTTTCTACTCATCATTTGGACAATTGTGTGATATTCCGCAATATATGTATAAGATATAAAAATTCTAATTTAAGAAAATACTTAACAAGAATAAGGCTTGGTGTGTCCCCCGTTAAAGACGCACCTTTCCCGTTACTCTCACTCCGTCGAAATGTGAATTGCCCATTTTGTTCAAATGTTGAAGAAACGGAATTCAATTTCATTATCATATGCGAACAATATAAGGCTCTGCGTCAGTTATACATACCAGAAAAATACTATTTAAAGCCAAATGCTTTTAAACTAACTCTGTTACTATCCAACTCAAGAATATGTATACCTCTTGCCCTGTATTTGTCAAAAGCGTTCAAACTCAGAAACGACTTAATGCGTCATGCTTAACCTGTATCGCAATTTATTGTTTATGATTCAGAAGAGAGAGAGAGAGAGAGAGAGAGAGAGAGAGAGAGAGAGAGAGAGAGAGAGCTTGCGTGCATGCGCATGGGAGTGTATGTGTATAACGCGCGCGCTGATCGTGCACGTGCGTGTAACTTTTGTCTTTTGCTTGCACTTCTTTGATTGTATTGACATATCTGTGAGTTTTGGATGACTTCCCTTACCCCACCTGTCCTTGTTATGACATGGGCAAATGGCCTATTCATTAAATCAGTTCGTTCGTTCGTTCTCTCTCTCTCTCTCTCTCTCTCTCTCTCTCTCTCTCTCTCTCTCTCTCTCTCTCTCTCTCTCTCTCTCTTCTCCTGTCTCTCTCTGTGTCTCTCTCTCCTCTCTCTGTCTCTGTGTGTGTGTGTGTGTGTGTGTGTCTGTGTGTCTGTCTGTGTCTGTGTCTGTGTCTGCTCTGTCCGTTTGTCTCTCTCTCTCTCTCTCTCTGTCTCTCTCTCTCTCTCTCTCTCTCTCTCTCTCCGTCTGTCTGTCTGTCTCTGTCTCTGTCTCTCTCCCTCTCTCTCTCTCTCTCTCGTCTCATCTCTCTCGTGCATTTTTTTTCCGCTGCCTTGTGTGTGTGTGTGTGTGTGTGTGTGTGTGTGTGTGTGTGTGTGTGTGTGTTGTTGTTGTGTTGTGTTGTTGTTGTTGTTGTTGTATGTATGTTTCTTTGTTTGGGTCTACTGTCTGTTCGTGTGTTTTTTTTAATTTGATTTTTTGTTTTGTTTGTTTTTTTTTTTTTGTCGTTGTTATCTGGATTGGTTTGTTTTTCTGTTCTTTCTTTTCTTTTTTGCTGCTTCTCTGCAGCTTCAATAATCATTCATAAACATCGTCATCATCATCGTTGTCGTCATCATCATCATCATCACCATCACCGTCATCATCAACATCCTCAACGTTGCCATCACCATATTACCATCTTCTCTTTTTTTCCTTTTCCTTCTCCCTTCTTCCCTGCTTCTTTCCTTCTTTATCCTCCTCCTCCTCCTCCTCCTCTTCATTCTCTTCCTCCTTTTCTCCTTCTCCTTCTCCTCCTCTTCCTCTCTTTCTCCCTCTTTTTCCGTCCTCTCTAATTATTCGTGTACCTCTTCTTCTTGTCCCCTTGCAAGAGATAAGCCACATGTGAAACTGAAGACGTTTGTACCTCGTAACTGTTCCCCTATCACTTGGAGTACAGGTTAATACCTAGTGAAGAGGACAAACTGCTTCAGAGCAACAGCCTGTTTGAAGCGACCTCACTAAACCGGAAGGCAATCCAAGTGTGGGTTGACTTGTAAAGGTAAGTCCTATCACCACTCGTACTGAGCTGCCCCTTCACACAATCAGCTGACAGCTCTCTCTCTCTCTCTCTCTCTCTCTCTCTCTCTCTCTCTCTCTCTCTCTCTCTCTCTCTCTCTCTCTCTCTCTCTCTCTCTCTCTCGTTTTTGATTCCTCATGCTGACGAGTGCTTTTGTACCTGTATGCTTCCGATGTATGTAAGTATGCATGCATCTGCATCTGCCTGACTGTACTTTGTTTCTGTGCCAGTGTGCGCTGCCATGGTATATACATACATATATACATATGTACCATATATATATGTACCATATATATATATATATATATATATATATAATATATCATACCATATAAGTATATATATATATATATATATATATATATATAATGCTCAACAATGAAGTAGTGGGTGAAAATAAGAGCAGGCTAACAATTCTTCAGTCATTATATAACGACTTGACAAAGATTTGAACTTTTAGAAAAAAAATTTTAAATGGAAGATGAAGAAATTGGGGGAATATCTCATAAACATGAGGAACTCTTCACTAGCTGCCTGAGGGAACCATCGGAACCCCTCACGAAGGCAGATCTATTAGTATTGCCTGTGTGCCTGTGTGTGTGTGTGTGTGTGTGTGTGTGTGTGTGTGTGTGTGTGTGTGTGTGTGTGTGTGTGTCTGTGCGTGAATATGTGGAAGAGAGACAGACAGACAGACAGACAGACAGACAGAGACAAAGACAGGGAGAGAGGGGGGGGGGGGAGAATCTTTTTATAGTCATCACAATATTGATATTTTTCCTCTTCAAACTCGACCTGGCCCACTTACATGGTGGAAATACACCAGTGTGAAGGATGCTTTTTGACATTTACATGGAGTTGTCATAACTCTGATCCTTTCCGTGGTCAATCTGTGTGTACAGCGAGAAACAAAAGCAGTTAAGCGAACTTAATACCCCGTGCCCTACCTGACATCCCTGCCTTTGCCCTACCGTCCTCTTCCTCTCGAGAACAAGAAGTGGGTTTATATACGTAATACGGAAATACCATTCCTATTCCGATGGGAAAATTGCAGATAAGTGGATAACAACTTCACGTGAGATTTGCAGTCTCCTTTCTTCTTTATTAAAAAAAAAAAAAAAGTAAAACACGTGGAAGTAATGGGGCGTTTGGGGGAGAGGGGGGATCTGATGAGGGGTGAATATCAGGGATCGCATGCGGTAGGGAGGTGGGGGTTACATTTAGTACGGAGGGAAGTGAGTGGAGTCAGAAGAAGTACGACAGAATTATTTCCATGTTTCTACAGTCCAGCCAATGCTGTCTAAAGGACCGAAACTGTAAAAGCAGAAATAAGAGAGGATACTGAAGTCGCTTAAAAACCGTAGGGGAAATTGAAATTATTTGAGAATAGTAGAAAACTTCAGGAGAGATACTCAAAATAAAATTGAACAGCGGGAAAGTGCAATGGCGGGGGTGAAAGTGAAAGTGAAGAAAAAAAATACACTAACAAGAAAGGCATTCGAGAAAGCGAAGATCCTATGTCAAAGTAGAGTGAATCTTGGATTTGCTCTTTGAGATCCTTCATGAGTAATAACAACATTATTTTCCAGCCAGCGGAAACAAGTGGTGGTAGAGATTGAAAGAATTACTTCCCATGTACTTTTTTTTCTTAAGTTGAGGATGGAAAGTACGACGAAATGTCAACGTTTATGTGACTGGAAAGTTTTCATATTCGGTGAAAACATATTACATCGCGCGTAACGATCAATAAAGTAACTTCAGAGTGTTCATGTTCAGTTGAAAATATACAACTCATGCTAGACGGATTTTTGATTCGCTATTCGATGTGGATCCATTCGGAGCATTTACATCCAAATGTAATGACTTCGTTCCTTGGTCATATTTTAACTTTTTCACAAAGCGTTATTCAAAATTAGGTTAAGAAATGTTTCTGTTGTAAAATTTGTAATGACCTATTTGAACGGATATTGGAGCTGCTGCGTTTGATCCCAGGAATCTGTTCCACAGATCCACACCAAAGTTTATCATTTTTACTCCATGGGCCACATTCTGTTATTGTACGATGTTTGGTTAAATTGGGTTCTACAGTTTTTGCGTGATTCGGCAGACATAAACCGGCAGAAGTACGTGTAAACAGAACTTCCCTGGCGGAGATAACAGAACTGTTAAAAATTCAGCATGAAATGTCGGTCAGACGGTCCTCTCTCTCTCTCTCTCTCTCTCTCTCTCTCTGACAGCCCACCCCCCCATTTTTTTTTTTTTTTTTTTTTTTTTTTTGGCTTGCTTCCAGGCTTCTGAACAACAGTCTGTTCAGCCTGTCCATCGAAGAGCGTAGGCGGGAACGGCGGTGAGATCAGTCATAGTAATACGTCCTGGTCGTTGTATTATCTACTTCCGGTGACGCCGGTGTCACAAAGGTACCACCACCCCCTGTCAACTTTGAACCGCATTGTGTGTCAGCTGTATCACCCAAACACGCCCAATGCAGTGTGCCCTACTTACTATCACTACTTTTGTACAGGCGTGCGCGCGCGCGCGCGCGCGCGCGCGCGAGAGAGAGAGAGAGAGAGAGAGAGAGAGAGAGAGAGAGAGAGAGAGAGAGAGACAGACAGACAGACAGACAGACAGACAGACAGACAGACAGACAGACACAGACAGAGACAGAGAGAGAGAGACAGAGACAGAAAGACAGACAGACAGACAGACAGACAGATGATTTTTATTCATCCAACACCTGTGATAGTAATAGATATTCCATATGGCTGCCACAAAATAATTACTTCACGTATTCAAATATTACTTCAGTGGCGGCGACTATGTATATTTTATAGTGTTGATTTTCCTCAAACTTCTGGGAAGTCTAAGGATGGCCACGTATAAAAGAGGTTTGCTGAGATCAATCATTTATTCCCCCACTGAACCACGGTTACTCAGTCATTCAAAGCTGATGCTGGTCACTAGATTTATTCCTTTCTTGCTTAAAGATGAACATAAAGAATTTCACATGCATTTTGATGCAGATCTCTCTCTCTCTCTCTCTCTCTCTCTCTCTCTCTCTCTCTCTCTCTCTCTCTCTCTCTCTCTCTGTGTCTCTCTCTCTCTCTCTCTCTCTCTCTCTCTCTCTCTCTCTCTCTCTCTCTCTCTCTCCCCCATATATATATATATATGATATATATATATATCATATATATAATATATATATATATATATGCATTTATGATATCAAAAAAGAAGTCACTGAATGAAACTCAGATATAAAGGGGGAACATTGTTGAGTGAGTACAGCAAGGAGGCTAGATACATCAGATTTCCCCAGGTGGATCAAAATAAGAAAGGAATCAGTCTACCTGTGTTACACCGGCCTCACCGGAAGTGATTCGTTATAATATCCTAGTGGAAGGATGAGGGAGGGACTAGAGTCTGTCATGTAAGATATGCCAGAGATCCTGTTTTTTAGGCGGGGAGGGTCGTCGCGTCTTCCTCCTACGCTCCTTATTTGATCAAATCCCAGTCGGCAAATCTCATCGTGACGTCATGAGTGCCATCCAGAGATCACTGGAAGATGAGGGTGGAAATGAAAGTGGAGGGGAGGGGAAAAGGGAGGCTAACCGTTCTGAAAAACAAAAATTAAACGAAACAACCTCAACATTGCCTGAAACACAAATCCTCTCTGTTTGTGTAATGATTACATACAAAATTTCATGAAAGGG
>JADBJO010003667.1:52500-55000 GCA_016801955.1 Conus betulinus | reverse complement strand
CGATGGACGTGAGACACGTTAGGAAGTAGCATGGGTGGGGGAGATAAAAAACAGGTGTAAAAATTCATGTGCTTGGATGAGAGGAGCTATGTGAGCGGATCTCAGATGTCTAGACAATTCGAATTGAAGAGAAGTGAAATGATCGGAGTGTTTAGTGTGATCGATGTTACAGGAAAATTAAAACGCTTGCGAATGGAAAGTGAAGCTGAAACTGAAGGGGAAGACGGTAATGGTTGATCATGTCAGCGCGTAGAGATTAGAACCTGAAAAAGAAGACACCGAAAAGGTTAGGAAGAGGACGACATGAGAAGTACATGCGGTGAAACAGTCGGGGGGAGGAAGGCTTCATTGGAAATCCTGGCTACGAGAAGGAGAAGTCTGTGGGGAAGCGGAAAATGGGAACTGGCAGAGTGGAAATAGGAAGAGTATGGCTGGGAAGGTGGAGGTGGTGTGGGCAGCATCTGAAAGAGTAAGTATGACCAGGAGTAGGGAGAGTAATATGGAACAGAGGTATGCATGGGTCAATAATCCAGGTGGCACAGTCAGGTGGGAGGAGCGAGGACAGGACAGGACAGGTAGTTGGCCCATGGAATGGAATGGATGCAGAAAGTAAGAAGGTAGTAGCGTGAAAAAAAAGCAAATGAAGTAGAGGGAAGGGAAAGGTATGGCTTAAATAGATATGATGATGAAAAGTAGATGCAGTAGGAGTATTTGTAGTGGAGCATTACCAAGTCAGCAGGATGGATGTGGAAATCGGTAGGAATTCAATGCCATCTCCTGCATTTATTGTCTTCCCTTAACTAGTGAATTGTTAAATGGGATCAAAGCAAGGGCAGGCTTAAGTGAGGGTAGGAGTGGCGTTTATGAGAAAATGGAAACTAATGTTCCAGAATGAAAATCTTGAGGGAAAATCACCTGGAAAAATTGCAAGCTGTATAGTGTTAAAAGGAATGTTGCGTGTGAAGCAGTGTTCGATGGAAAATAATGACACCGGGATAATCGAGATGTAGAGATTGATGGAAAGGAATGATTTTTTTTTTTAACTGATCAGATGAGGGAGTCGTAGGGTGTGGTGTGGAAAAGGTACGAAATGCAGGAGTTTGAATTTTAAAAATGATAAGAAGAAGATTACGTAATTAGAAAAAAAGAGAAAATCTAAACGGGGAAGAAGTGTTGAAATACTAGGCTAGAGGTTGGCAGGAATGAGTTGTAATATGTGGTAGGGTAGCCGTTATAATTTGGGAAGATCGTAACAATTACTGAGAACAGTTCAGAAAATGAAGATTAAAGTTTTCATAGCCTATTGGCCGTAGAGGCAGCGATCTATCAGAGGTTCACCATACCTAGGGCATGCATGAAACAATGGAAGACGGAGCCCACCTCTCTCCTTCCACCGCCTTTAACCCTCTCTGAACTGAATAAGGTACTCATTTAATGCGTGGTGCACAGAGAGGATTTCAAGCAGAAAACATCCGACCCCACGAGTCGTTGGAATTCACGACTGTCAGCTCCCCAGGCCGGCACGGGGCTTTATATTGGGATCAGAATATTCCTTAAAGCTGTCACCACTGAACCCTGAGTGCAGACCGGTGATGCTAACAACTGGGAATAAGACGTAATGTCCAATTGCCCTTCGCTGTTCCCAGCGCTTAGAACTGTATTTCAGCGTCACGTGTGGAGAGACCAGCCGATTTCCGTTCTCATCTGTTCAAGAGGAATAAAGATGTTTTGGAACTTAAACTACATGAACGGCGTGTGTGTGTGTGTGTGTGTGTGTGTGTGTGTGTGTGTGTGTGTGTGTGTGTGCTGAGGTGTTGTGATGTGTGATGATGTGTGGTGATGTGTGGTGTTGTGTGGTGTGGTGTGGTGTGGTGTTGTGTTGTGTTGATGTGTGTGTTGTGCTGTGTTATGTTGTGTTGCGTGCGTGCGCGTGCCTTCGAGAGGGGAGAGTAAGTGTCCTCGTATGATTAGAAAATTGGGACTAGCCAAAACGGAAGCTTTAAAGCGCTGGGAACAAAAAAGAATGGTAACTGTCAGTCACATAAGTAAGTGCATGAACCCCGTTAAAAACATACTTGACTGGAGAAAAACACAAAAAAAGCTGTTCGCAAACTGGAATGGGGACGGATTTGAATGCAAAAGTGAATGTGAATGGAATAGTCCAGAAAGATGACGAATCCAAACTGCAACATAAACAGGCGAGTGAACCCCAAACAGACACAAACAGTTCAATGGAAGACAGCAAAAAAAGAACACAGATGGATAAATAAGGCAAAGTCAAAGAGGGTGACAGAAGTAAGTTACTTGCACTGAATTTTCAGGGAACATTATACAGTAAATATCAGGAAGCCCCCTTCACTTTCCCCTGCAACCTGACATGGTGAGCATAAATGGCGTAACAATTTCCTAGAACAAAGACTAAAGATCTTCTAGAGCAAAGGTGAATGTGCCACAAAAAACAGGGAAAAAAATTGAAGACAGTGAAGAAAAAGATAAACAA
>JADBJO010003667.1:37500-47500 GCA_016801955.1 Conus betulinus | reverse complement strand
TGTGCAGTCCTATTCTATTTTCATTGGTCATTATTGAGGTAAAAATGAAATAGTAGAAAACGGTAGGCATGGTGCTAGATTTATAAATGATCTCATGGAACTCTTATTTCATTGCTGGCAGATGATGTAAATCTGCTCTCGGAGGCTGTAGTTGCTCTGAAAAGACAGCTAGATAATTCAAAGTACTAAGCCGATAAATTAGAATAATAAGTCATTTTGATAAAAGCAAAATCAGAAAAATCATTGTTTCTTGAAAAGGAGGTCACTTCGCTGCAACGGAGAAATGGTTTCACGACGGTTCTGTTATGCTCGGTATAAACGTTTGTAAATAGCTCGGCATAATTTCTCTCTACACGCCCGAGTTTTGTTTCTATATGTAGAGACCTTTCTAGGGACGCTAGGAGTGTGTTACTATGTGTTATGAAGAAACTGTTTGCATGAAATAATGTCTCATTGGAAGTATTTGTCAATATTCACGATGCATAGACTGATACAACCCTTGTGTGGTAATTTCGGAGCTCTTGGGTGTGTCGTTCATTGTGAATCGGTTCCTTTCAATGCGATAACAAGTTTTTGGGTGAACTTTGAACGTCAAATGATTTAGTATTATGGGGAAACGAATAGACATCCAATACGTATAAATTCTGCAGTTAAAAGCATCCGCTACTGGTTAAATTTGTGTGTTAAAAAGGAATAACAATCGACTACCACGATCTCGATTCAAGGGCGAAATTAACTGGGTTTCAAATGTACGAATTTGTTTATGTGAGCTGGGGTTACGGTATGCATGGATATATCAAGGAGTAGAAGAAGAAAGTAAGTTTACTCAAAAAGTTCGACTAAGATTAAGTTACAGTTGATGGCAAACATAGAAAAAATCATATTCTCTCAAGTAATGGGTTTGATGTCTATAAGAATCATAGTTCCTCACATTTAGTTCAAAACCACCTTGTGTTTAATGTGAACAACTATTTACGATGTACTTTTTACTGGAATTAGATTTGGACTCTCTGAATAAAAGTACATGCCAATCGCTACAAAAACGTAAGATACGATGAAGTGTTCTGACCCCTCTGTAAAGAATCAATTGAAGATGAAGGTGTTTTTTTTTTTTTCCAGTGCCCTACTTTTAGTGATCTTCTCCGTTTGCAGCTAATACCTATAAAATTTTACAATCAGCCAGGTATATTTCGTTTTTACCAGCTAATGTCATACAAAAGAAAGCGAGTTTCGTAGTTTAGTCCTTTACATTTATAATTATAGCTCTCCAGTTAAGGGAAACAATGCTGTCATGATTCTTTGTGTGTTACAATTGCAAGGACTTGTGATACTATTGCCTTTATAATGATGTTCTTGTAATGTTGTTATTGCCCTCTTCATATGGAGTTTTGGCCTTACATGAATAAATCATCGGAATCTGAATACCCTCTCTCTCTCTCTCTCTCTCTCTCTCTCTCACACACTCACACACACTCACACACACACACACACACACACACACACACACACACACACACACACGCGCGCACGCGCGTGCGCCGCGCGCGCGCGCGCACGCGCCTACGCGCCCGCGCACGCACGCACGCACGCCTGGGCATGCACACACACACACACACACACACACACACACACACACACACACACACACAGACACAGAGAGAGAGAGAGAGAGAGAGAGATGAGAGAGAGAGAGAGAGAGAGAGAGAGAGACGTACACGCGCCTGTGTGTGTGTGTATGTGTGTGTGAGTGTGCGTGTGTGTGTGTGTGTGTGTGTGTGTGTGTGTGTGTGTGTGTGTGTGTGTGTGTGTGTGTGTGTGTGTGTGTGTGTATGACCGCATGTGCATTACAGAGAGAGAAAACAAAAAAGACAAAAACCTCTTAAACTGCGTTATGCGAATACCCCTCCATTGATTCTTTGATGTGTTGGGAATATTCCATGTCACTCTTATTTTCCTGTCCAATTTTGTAAGCTCTCTTGGTAATATCACTGTGACGCCATTCAGTCAGTCATCATGGACCTCCTTTCCCTCATCCCTTCCATGTTCCCATCTTTATATCACCCCAGCTTACCATCTTCTTTTCACTCACCACCATCACCTCCCAGTATTCCGCCTTCTCCTCACACATACCCCTTCGACCCATTCCCAGCCTGTTGTGCTCGCATATAGAAGTCTGTCCCAATTTCATGGATGTGCGCCATCACTGGCAGTGTTATTCGAATCCCCTGAACAGCACACTGCAGGTCTCTTGTGTCTCTCGGGCCTGGTCGAAGATTGGGATGTGGTTTGAAAGGAAGCGTAGACGATGGTCTCTGTCCTGCAAGTCGTCAACACAACATTTTATTTTCTCAGTATTGCTGTCGTTGTCCTGCCTCATCTTCCTAAAGATGGAACATTGCCCAAAAATGGACCCACACAACTTAGTGCAGATTCCCGGTACGGATCTGGATCTGAAGACATTTCCAGGATCCGTTCAACCTTGAAAGATATCTGCACTCTGACGTCTACCCTTCTAGTTTGGAACTGTCTGTTGTCAATCATTTCAGACAATTGAAAGCTTGCGGTAACCGTGCCATAATTCGACCAAACTGCACTGGCACCCTCGACCATCCGCCTAATGCCAATATCTAATTGTAAGTGAGATCACATCGCTGGTGTATCTGTGTTCTGGGTCCTTGTTTCTTCCAGGCTTATTTTGCCCGCATCAGGTCAACCTCCCTTGACAGAAATCGAGCAGATACCATGTCAAGAATCTGACGCGGCCCAGCCAAGTTTGATTCATCTTATTTTCAAGCGAGTAATGGTCATGTCGTTGATCGGCAGCCCAAGAAACGTTCCTTGCCACGGTAAAGAAGAAAGTAAAACAGACTGTAGCGTCTCAGGAAAACAGATCAAACTACGAAGAAACAAACGACGAAACAAAGTGTCAAACGACATAGATTTTATGAAACAATACAAAGCAGACAAGTAAATCATCCACCAACACGATTTCTTCAGACGTGAGAAACAGTAACAGCGTGCACAAAACTCCCTGATACTCCCCTGATAGCAGTCAGCATGAAAGTAAAGAAGGCGATGAATTGAGAGCAAACATGACGTGGCTTCTTACAAACGTATGTCAGACCAAAAGTACAGGGAACACAACACACGACATGCTCGTTTTTGCCGAGATTCGATGTTTAAAAAAAAAAGGCTGTTTCGTCGTGAAAAAAGGGGGTCTCGTTTTGCTCCGAAACTACTTCTCTGTTTAAAGTATTCCAAGTGAAACACAGAATCAGCTTCTTGACATTATTTACAAGAACAGTTCGTTTAAAAAGAGATCGACAAGAAATAAGCAAATCTAGATATCTATTTGTACTTCCGTCTATATGCAGACACTTTCAAATTCACAATGGACATTCAGTCCACGCTGATTGGCTCTATCTGATAAGACAAACGAAAATCTTGTCATTAAAAAATCAGGAGCAAAAACACTACAAATGAAGCCGGGAACACATCTAAGCATCTATTGTTCGTTTAGCGTTTTGATTCAATTCAACACCCCGTTCCTCTCCATTACCAGGTCTCCATCACCCCCATTCCACCCTTCGCCAACCAGTCCTCCAGCCTCAGCCCCAGCCACGCCCCTTTTTCACATCCATTTATCTTTCACATAGCCGGCAGCTATTTCAATCCTGGTTCTTTCCCAGCCAGAATTATGTTGTCGCATGTGATTCCGCCCACAGAGTAAACAAGAGAGAAACACAGACCAACGAACACAATCATTTTAATTGAAATTACAGGAATTCGAAGAGGAGGCAGAGAGAGAGAGAGAGAGAGAGAGAGAGAGAGAGATCCGGGAGAGACAGAGAGAGAGAGAGAGAGAGAGAGTTTATGTATGCGCGCGCGCGCGCGAGCGCGTTTATGTGTGTGTGTGTGCGCGTGTGTGTGTGTGTGTGTGTGTGTGTGTGTGTGTGTGTGTTGGAAAATGATGATGAAGGGGGTTGGGGCGGGGGGGGGGGGGGGGGGGGGGGGGGGGAGAGACCAGTCTCGGAACATTTAGGGAAACAAACAACTCGGGGGAGCTTGCCAGTTCTGATGATGTTCTGGACTCGGATGAAGCCAGCCCCATCCCAACCCCTTGCTCCCCTTCCCCCCCGGCCTTCCCTCCACTTTTGTCCTCGCCCCCAGCCTCTCTTCTCCCTCCCCTGTCCATCCCTACCCTTTCTACCGAAATGTACGCTTGGAGTCCATAGAAATCCAGCTGCTCTGTTCCCTGTCATATTTCATCATTGGGTCCCGTCCCAGATCGGAGAGTCGTCTTCAGCTCAGCTGTCAGTTCTCCAAATTGAAAGCAGGAACGCATAGATCAGCTTTACAGCAACCACCCACGCCGGGACAGAACCGAAGGTTTTCCGTCCTTTTGTGGCGTGTCAGCTCGTATCTATGAGCCAGCTGATGGATGCAGAATTTAAGGTTCCGTCTCGCGATTTACGTCTTATCAGAAAAAAAAAAAAGAAAAAGCCTCGTCACTTATTGGCTCCACCTTCTAAAGGCTCCTAGGCTGGGTGTAGCACAGGAGTAGCATGATGGTTACAGGAGATACGTCATGGTTCAGTTCTTGTTGTAAGAAATCGGAGTCCAGAGATGCAGATTAGGTCCCCAACGCTACATAGTCTCCATTACACTGAAAATTGCAGTTACGTCCCAGATGCTACGTATTTTTCATTACTCTGAAAGCTGCATGTAACATTTGTCAGAGGATGACTCTTCAATGACATTATTTCATTGCACATTCCAGCCCCTGGAGCATATTGTGCCTTACTCTGACGCACTAGCGTTGATGCTTACTTTTAGTTTGTGCAAACACAAAATTATGACCGTCTCATCCCCTTCCTCGTCCATCTCCATTCCCTCCATTTTCCACAGTCTGCTGGACATTTCGCCCGTGAATGCTTGTTAAGATATATATGGTGCTAAATTCATTTACTAGCCATAAAATTGCAGGGCAAAATCTGTTTTCACTCTGTTTATTTTCTTTTTCGCAGCAGAGAAAGAGGCAGTTTATATGAATTCAAACCGATTGGTTTTACCGTAGCCTGACTTAAGCATCCGTCACTTCCAAGGTAACTTAAGCCCATGCCACATGCAGGTGAATTAAAGCCATGCCACAATACAGGTAAATTAAGTTCAGGTCACAACAAGTGTCAAAGTCCCGGTGACTAAAGGCTACGTCACGTTTCCGATGAATTAAAGCCATGCCGCGTTCAAAATGACTTTAATTCACGTCACATTCCTGGTGAGTTAAGCCCATGTCACGTTCCTTATGACTTGAGGTCAAGTCATATTCCAGGAGGCTTACGCCTATCTCACACATAAGTTCATCTTATATCTAAGGTGACTTAAGTCTATATCTCACGCGAGGTAACTTACGTCTTTCACATCCAAGGTGACTTAAGCACTCTCTCTCTCTCTCTCTCTCTCTCTCTCTCTCTCTCTCTCGCTATCGCTCTCTCTCTCTCTCGTAAGAGTAGCATCCCTTACACTCTGTCCACGCCACACAACAACAAAGACTGTAAAACCGCTGCGCTGACGGGGACCCCAATATGTGGGTGCCTGTTGAAGTCCCTTTCTCCCTCTCATTCTCTCCTCATCCATGCATGTGGATTAATGGCATGACTTCGCCAGCGCATGATACGGGAACTGCGTGTCAGTGAGCAGAACCTCGAGTGAGGAAAAATGGTCTCTGTAACAAAAACATCAATGAGGAGGATCTTGGGAGAAGAGGAAGGTATGGTCGAGTGTGTGTGTGTGTGTAGGAAGGATGGAGATGGAGAGAGAGTGGAGGCCTAGGAAGAGGTCTGAATTCCAGACCCTGTTTATCCATCAGGCTTATTGTTGCTTTTTAAAAAGTCTGGAGCTAAAGTGTTGATCTGCTGCCAAAACGAATTTGTGACATTTTTGCTATTTACACATGCTCAGACTCGTTATTTGTGGATCGGGTTGCTTTTTTTTATCATAGAAATGAGCAACTCAACATGGTTACAAAATAGAAGCATGAAAAATAGAAAATGATGACGTGATTATAGGAGAACACAATAGAGGGGGGGGGGGGGGGGGTACATAGCTATGTATTCTCTCTGGAAGGATCTGGTTTCCCACTTTGTCTCTTTTTGTGAGAAAAGCACACACACACACACACACACACACACACACACACACACACACACACACACACACACACACACACACACTTATCCACCCTTGTCAAACGACAATTTCCGTCTTACCTTTGTTTTAAAGAAGGGTGGGGCGGAGAGGATGTGTAATAGCCGCTTTCGTTCTTCTCTCTTCTAATGTCTTTTTTTCACATTAAATGATATTCGAAAGAGAGAATGAGAGAAATTGTAAGGTGGGCCAGACCGGGTAGAATCGAAGGAGGACAGAACGGGTAGAGTCGAAGGAGGATAGCAACGATCAGTTACCATGTACATAGAAGTCATGAAAAAAAAACGAAAGAGGAAAAAAAAGAAAAAATGTTTATGATATGAAGGTAGATGAAAATGGCATTTTCTTTTTGTTCAGTCAGGTTTCCATTTCAATCATGAAAGAAAGACAGCTATTCAGAGACCCCAGTCATGACCATGGAAAATGGGCCAGGCAAACCACAGCAAGCATCATGAAAGAAAGACGCTCATCAAACGGCTCTAGTCATGTCCTTGGAAAACAGATCATTCAACAGCACTCAACTAGAATTATGAAAGAACAACAGCTGTCCGAACTCACAGAAACCAGGACAGAGGGCTCTTAGTAGGTATCTTTGAAGAAAGACGTGTGTCCAAAGTCTATAACGCTGACCATGTAAGAAAGGCCAGGTCAGCATACAGGAGGTATAATGACAGAAATAAGAAGTCGAAAGTCCCTAATTGTGGCCATGGACAATCGGCCAGACAGCTCTCAGAAGGTGTCATGATAGAAAGACTCCTGTCCATACCCCCTAGTTATGGCCATGGAAAATAGACCAGACAGCCCTCAGCAGATTTTGTGAAAGAAAGATGCATGTCCAAAAAACCCTTGTGATGGCCATGGAAAATAGGCCAGAGAGCCCTAGTTAGGCATCATGAATGAAAGATACCTATCCGCGAAGGATCATAGTCATGACCATAGAAAAACAGATCAGACAACCCTCAGCAGAAATCATAAAAAGACTTCTGTCCAGAGGATCATAGTTACTGCCATGGAAAATAGGTCAGACAGTCCTCAGCAGGTATTGTGGAAGAGAAAAACATCTATCCATAAGCGTTTTACAGCAGACCCCATGAAACTGTATTCAAAGGTGTCCCATCTGATGTGATCTTTGAATTTTTTTAGAGAGTTTTCATCTGAATTAAGAACTTAATGAAGAAAGACTTTTGACAAAAAGTTTCCGGTGTGTTTTTTTAGAAGGTGTATTCCAAAGAGCTGTGTGAATGAGCTTTTTTCCTGAATGACTTGTGAGTTGACTTCAACGCGGTGACAGCCCTGATATGGCCCTTTGCGGTCGGGTGGGCTCTAAGCAACATTACTTACCTATCAGAAGGCCATAGTTGTGGCCGTGCAATATCGGCCAGAAACCCTCAGCGGGCCTTATGAGTGAAAAACGCATGTCCGAGAGGTCATAGGTATGGCCCATGAAGCATAGGCCACACAGCTCTAAGCAGGTATCATGAAGGGAAACAGCTATCCAAAGGCCTTACTTATAGCCATGGAACATGGGAGAGACAACCCTCAGCGGGTATCATGAATGAAGGACACCTGTCCGAAGTGTTATAGGAATGGTCATGGAAAAGTGGCCTTAAAGTTCTCAGCAGATACTGAGACAGAAAGACGCCCGTGCAACGATCGTAATTACAGGCGTAGAAAATAGGCCAGACAATCCCCAACCAGGTATCGTATGAAAGAAAGGTGTATGTCCGAAGGCCAGAATCATGGCCATGGAAAACAGGCCAGACAGCCCTCAACAGGTAGCAGACAAAGAGACAAATAAATAAAGTGCTGTTGTCTGGGGGGAAAGTGGATGTCAGACGGTGATTCTAACCTTGAGTTCTTTGGACTAAAAGAAAAAACCAGTCCGCTGCCTTCACCCCCGCCCCGCCCTCTTTCTATCTGTCTGTCTGCCACCCTCGCTTCCCCCAGCCCCCCCCCCCTCTCTCTCTCTCTCTCTCTCTCTCTCTCTCTCTCTCTCTCTCACTCTCTCTCTCTCTCTCTGCAGTATCAATAAAATTGTCTGAAAGGCATGAAAAAAACTCTCTCTCTCTCTCTCTCTCTCTCTCTCTCTCTCTCTCTCTCTCTCTCTCTCTCTCAATGAAAAAAAAAAAACCAGAATGAGAGTCGGCCAAGCCACAATCTCATCCATCTGTGCCTCTTCCTGTCCCGAGCACACTGATAACCCACAGCGCGCCATGCCAGCCCAGATATCAACCCTTGAATGTCGCGTTCCACTACCCCCGGAGCCTTATCTGTTGGGATTGTGAGCATCGCGCTGTCACGCTGTTTTGGTTTGTTTGTTTTTAGATCTTTCTCGTCCTCCGCACTCCCCCATTGACATCTCTCTCTCGTGCAGATTCCCGCACCCTCGCTGACAGCTACGTTCAGGTTTGTCCTGTCGCAGCACTGGTAGTCCACCGGGAATGGTCATGTTGAGTCGTCACTAGGCAATCCTTCAGAGAAGACACTGCCCTGACACGTGTCTCTGTAGGAGCCGTGTGCGATGGTAGTCTGAAGGAAATGTGATGAACCGGTCATCCTGTGGCATCAATATATGTCTAATGTGTTCTAGACACGAAACGACGGGTGTGGGACGAAAGGACTATGAAGGTATCTTGATTTGGTGAAAGTTTCATGCCACATGATGTAACTGGGTTGACAATAAAAAAAAATAATAATGATAATAATAATAATGATAATAATGATAGTAATAATAACAGTTATGATGATGATGATGATGATGATGATGATGATCTTGATGATGTTTTGATTTGATTTGATTTGATTTGATTTGATTTGATTTATCAGTCGCTCTATTTTGGCGATTTCAGGACTCAGCTGTTTTCTGGCATCAAAATTGGAACCTTTTCTTTCATTTGTAGCTTGAGTTTCGCAGTTTGAGGATTTTTCTGACTTTTCGGGGTTTTTTTCTTGTTTGTTTGTTTTGCTTTTGTTTATTTGTTCTTAAATCGAAGAACGGCCATTGGTATGACGGTACACACCTTTTGTCTCCATTGTAAGATCCTTCCCATCCTCGTTCTATTCTTCTTTGTCTATCTAAGTGTCCAATGAAAAAAATAATGCAGAGAGGCAATTTACCTTTCACGATACACGTGCGTGCAAGAAGGGACGGCGGAAAGGGGGAGAAGCGGGGGGGGGGGGGGGGGGGGAGGGAGTGGAGTGGAGAGCCGTCCATAGTTGACTTTAGTTTCATCTACGAGGTGAAAAGAGCATGCGCACTGCCAGTGAGTTGATATGACCTAGTTTGGCCAGAACGACCGAGGTGGCCCTTTTCTCGCTTAACCAGCCTTTTTTTCATGAACGCAATGTAGCCACCAGTTGTTCCAAATATTATCAGTCGCCATTGATATAACAAATGTCTTTCATTTTATTCAATGCTTCTATTTCCCGTCTCCCTAATTCTGTTTTGTTTGATTTCAATCTCAGCGGCGAAACAATGATGTATCACCATCATTTGTTTACCTGTTGTTGTGGAGTCCAGCAAGCCTGTTTGTTTTGCTGCATTCGTGTGGCTGCACTTGCTTGAGTCACCATGAATGATCGACTCATAAAGTTTTGTTTTGCCATAGTTGTCAAGATATACTTATTTGTATCCAACGTGTTTCTGCTATAGTTAAATAAGACATTCCTTTGCTTGGTTGAAATTCCACTCAATGTTCAGAGTTCATGGAAACATAAGTTAATACAATTATGCACTGGAATGTTTGCAAGAAGACAAGGACAACCATAATAGGAGAAATACATAGACTCACTT
>JADBJO010003667.1:0-32500 GCA_016801955.1 Conus betulinus | reverse complement strand
GACTCTTAAAAGATTGTTTCACTTATCTGCACTACGTAAACACAGTCGCCTGGTTTCAAATTTGTTAAACATCAAATATAGCCCGTTTGCATGGAAATGGTGATTTCCATAATATTTTCGCGATTAAATGAAGTTTTAGCGATGAGTTTTTCGTAAATGAATTACAAATTGTGTGCAACGTCAGCAAAGGATGATTTGCACTTAAATATACGCAACCATTGTTTTCGTTTGCAGGCTCCTTTCTTAGGGGCTAGATATCAGAAAGAAAACGTGTTCTCCTAGTGTATCGCCATTTTTTTCCCATGCACTGTAAATGGTAGAATCCTCTGACTGATCCATGAAATGGTTATTCCTGATCACCATAAAATCGAACAATGTAACTCGTGATTTATAGGCTTCAAGGTTTCAGTTTCAGTTTCAGTTTCATCAAGGAGGCGTCACTGCGTGCGGACTATCCGTATACGCTACATCACACCCCCAAAGTTTTGAGACCACACTACGCATAATTTTAAGCTGATGGATAAATGAATTAACAACTAAGATGAGAGAATTGAAGAAGAGGGTCTCGTGTGGCTACTACTTAGCAGATGACTGATATACTACTTAGCAGATGACTGATATACGCATTAGCCCAATGCGCTGGTCAGACCTTGAGTGCCTACCTAACATTGGTTGTGTTCTTTTTTTTCAAGGACAAGCAGCAGGGTATGGCCTTAAAAGTGTTCATTTGGCGTATTCCCCACTTTTGCTGCGGGTTTTACATCCACAAAATCTGGATTCTCAGTGATGCCTCGGGTGATTGAAAAATGAACATCTCTGCAAGACACCCAACTTGTACACTCTGGACTAATGACCATCACCATCGTGAAGCCCCTTTTGCCTGAGTCGAATGTCTGCAGTGTGTTATAAACGCACGATACCGATTTCCAGTGATAACGAGCTGACCTCCAAAACAATCGTATGAGAATCCAAACATGCTTACGTGTGTTTGTTGTGGTTAGCTGTTTGGTTTCTGAAAAGTACATAGACTATTTGTAAACATTCAAAATATGAAGGATTCCGTTTTGAGGAGGTGGATGAAAAGTGCGTGCGCAAAAAAAAGTTATATAACCCTGCTTGCGCACGATCATGCGCTCATTAGTGAAAATGCATTCACACACAAACAAGTTTTATGATAATGAAGCCTGCGAAGTCTAAGTTCGTATTTCGGTGGCTCAAAGGTACGTACAGAGTCTATGATAACACAAACATTTGTACGTTCATCTTTATTTATTGAAAATGACCCCCCCCCCCCCCCCCCCCCCCCTCCAATTCTATGATAATCGAAGTGTCTGTAAGGGTTGTTTGTTTTTTATTTTGTTTGTTTGTTTGTGTTTATGTTTTTTTTTTTTCTGAAAGCTGTTGTTGCTGCTACTAAAATGTGCACAGTTACACAAAATGGACATATGATAACTCATACATATTCAAGTCATTTTTCGTTGCTCAAAAGAACTTACACAAAACGTTCTATTATAACTGTAGCATGCATAAGTTGTTTTAGAAACTAAAGGAATTGTAGAGTTCATTTTTTGGTAAGATGGTCAAATGCAGGGATCTGATCACTTCCTAAGAAGAAAATACGAAGGGATTGATATAAATACATATGTTTTTATAGTTGAATAACAAGATTATATTAAATAGAAAACATGTGTTCTCTGTTATAGACTTTATAGACTTACAAATATATATATATATATATATATATATATATATATATATATATATATATATATATTTGTGTTAAGCTGAAATTTCATGTTGTTTTAAAAACTTTTTTACAACTTGTGCGTAATATATTTGAACGTTTTATACTGGCTAACGCCATCAAATCAAATGCGAAAAGTCTCTCTCTCCTCTCTCCTCACTCTCTCCCGGCTCTCTCTCAAATCTCTCTCTCTCTCTCTCTCTCTCTCTCTCTCTCTCTCAATGCATTGAATTGAACATGAGACATAATTTCATTGAAAACCTGGAAGAATCAGAAAAGTTTAGCTATCTGAACAGCGCAAACAAGTATCCCAGTTGACACAGACATGACTCAACGTGAAAACACGACGTGTCTGATAGCGTCTCTATGCACAATCCTCTTGACCTCGTTCTAGGAACTGGAGCCTCCCCCTCCCTCCAGCCACCACTCTCTCTCTCTCTCTCTCTCTCTCTCTCTCTCTCTCTCTCTCTCTCTCTCTCTCTCTCGCGTGATAAAGTACATGTCTCACATTCTTTGAGGCCTGTCCCCATAATTCTTCCTCCTGCTTCCCCATCCTCTATCACTCTCTCTCCACCCCGCCCCTTCAGGCCCTCATGCACTCTTCTCCTCCCCCCTCCCCCTGCACTGATAATAGTAAAGTGCATATTCAGAACGCTTCCAGAGACAGGGTGTCTAGACCTTCGAAATCCCATCCATCTTAGCCATCTGCCTCATTTTCCCTGATCCGTGTGTAAAAAGGTTGGGTCTGCAGCAAGCGGGTCGTGACAGAGTTACGTGTAGGCTTTAACACTATTTATCCGACAGTGTTATTTTTAGAGTCTCAATTAAAGCATATGACAACAATCATGAGAGGTATATGATACCCTAGAGTTCTATTTTCTTTCTGTTCGGATTCTCGGCTTTTCCAGCTTCGACTGTTTCTATATATGGCATGAGTGTTTCTGCTGTTGTGTAGAAGTAGGAGAAAGAGAAAAAATGGTTTGATAACTGCAGAATCCTTGTTGCGCCCACATTCCACCTTTGTGTTTCATGGAATCTAAAACTGATCTATCAGACATAATTCTTTCTTTTCGGTCTTTTTTTATTATTTAACCCCGCATTCTTTGGCTACTTTTACTCTTCTTCTTCTTCTTCTTCTTCTTCTTCTTTCTTCTTTTCCCGTCCATTTCATCTGGGTTTTTTTTTTAAACAAATCATTTTTATTTAAAGTCCTAAGTCTTACTTTGGTCTAGTGTGGATTCTGTGTTAATAATAAACAGGAGCCTACATCCACATATGATTTTCAAACAATGTTTCTCCTTTTTACTTTTTATCATCTTCCTTGTCGCCGCTGGTGTTTAATTTAATTTCATTTTTTCATTTCTCATTGTCTCCCGTGTTTACCTATTGGAATTTGGATATCCCTTGCTATTAAAGGCTTGGGTCTACCTATTGAAAGTAAACAGAGGTGACTTTAAAATCAACAGCATTGTTAATAACAGTATGCAACAGTCGACAACCAGAGTCTGATAAACACAAGCAAGGACCCAGGCACCGTCGCTGAGTTGTTAGTGTCGCGGATTCCCGGTTGGGAGATCGTGGGTTCCAATCCAATCAGAACCATTTATTTGTGGGATTTTTCTGCCCTGGCTGGCTCCTTCTCAGAGTTGAGTTTGCTCAATCCAGTTTGTGTTCAGAGAGGTGAGTTTGCTCAATCCAATTTTTGTCAGAGAGTTGAGTTTGCTCAATCCAGTTTTTGTTCAGAGAGGTGAGTTTGCTCAATCCAGTTTTTGTTCAGAGAGTTGAGTTTACTCAACCCAGTTTGTTGTTCAGAGAGTGAGTTTGCTCAACCCAGTTTGTTGTTCAGAGAGGTCTCAATCCAGTTTGTTGTTCAGAGAGTTGAGTTTGCTCTATCCAGTTTGTTGTTCAGAAGAAATGGTATCTTCTTGAAGATGCACAATATTCAGGGTGACTTTGAACATTACTTTTTTTTTTTTGGCATAGCTGATTAAAATGATGGTGCGGGAGTTCTGGGGGTGTCGGAAAATTCCTTCTTTGGGAAGAATTATCGGTAGTAATTGAATTCATGGCGCGGGCATCCTCCAGTGTGCCAGACTGAATTGCAAATGTCAGGTAGGCAGTTAGAATATATCACTTGCTGCCTTACCGTTATTTTTTTCAAGAGTTCTGCAGGGACGATGCCGATGCTCTGAATCTTCCACACATTTCCGTGATTTTAGTGCAACTACGACTTCTTCGCGTGTAATTGGAAAGTCATCACGAACAATAGAGAATATAAAAAAGGGAAGAAACAAATCAAGAACTGCACGAGTGGCTGTAGCTGCTATTACAAATGAATGACGTCCTCGGTAGGCCTTCTGGGGCGAGGCGCAAAAACGAACATACCATCAGTGTTGATGAGGTGCCAACTTTTCTGACTCTGAATCCGCTAAATGTTGGACAATAAATCTTTAAATGAAAATGGATGTATCTAGATCGCCAGTTTAGAGTGAGGCTCCTAACTGTTTGAAACATGTAGCTGTAGTGGAGACGCAACATTTTAAGATTGGGGTCATTGGATCCTTAGATTAAATGTTATCTTGTGTTGCCCCCGCCCGGAATATTGTATTTTTATTCGTTTGATTTTGGTTTGTTTGTTCAAGGGGCTCTGGTGAAAAAAAAATCTGTTGAATCCGTCTTTACCAATAGGGGTGGAGCTTTGGTATGGTTGCCCTTCAGACAGCGGGTCCGGTTCGGTTTACAGTTTGACATCTTTAATGAAAAACATAAGAAATGACGGTGGACTTGTAATGACGACAGGGACAAGTTGACATTACAAGTGAGCGAGCAAAGGTGTCAAACTTGCAACTTTGTGTAAAATCCCAGTGACTGAATATGCAACTTGCTTTTTTCAGAGGAAAGTCAACCTTAGAAGAGGTACGCACTCTCCTAAGTAGCCTTCTAGTGCGCACGCGCGCGCGCGCGCGCGCGAGTATGTGTGTGTGTGTGTGTGTGTGTGTGTGTGTGTGTGTGTGTGTGCGTGTGTGTGTGTGTGTGTGTGTGTGTGTGTGTGTGTGTGTGTGTGTGTGTGTGTGTGTGTGTGTGACAAACGCTTACAGTGCAAAAAATACCATGTAAAGTTTGTTTGAATGTCTGCCTATATGCGAGGTGTTGCCTCCGACTTCAATCTCTCCTGGCGTCTGGCCATCGTCCTGGTACAATTACAATCGTTATTTGCACTGGCGCATCTTAAATCTGCTCCACCGTAGTGATCAATTAGCCATTTTTACGGTATACCGTTTGGTTACTGCTCCACGCCCGAAATCAACAACTGGAAGTTAAGAAGGTCGTCGTGCCCAAACTTCACCCCCACCCCCTTCCTCTGGGCAAGAAATCCACGTCTGTCCCTAAATCACTCCCCCTCTTTAACAGTCTTACAGGGTCGGAACAACAAATCATATCGCATCTGAACTTGAGGGGTGGACGTGAGTCTGAACCTGAACCAGACATACCCCACATCCCTGTTCCAAAAATACCTCCCGATGAGTGATTTGGGGACAGGGTCCAGAAACATTCTATGGAGTGAATGTAGTTATGTGTCCAAACTTTCTCTCGCGCTCTGTGACAGGAAGGTGAAAATGGGCTCATGGTTATATCACTCGATTGGTTGCTTCTGGACCATGCCCTAGATCACTCACCAGGTAGTGGTTGTGGAACAGGATGAGGAAATAGGTCCAGAATCATTCGCCCCACAGATTCAGGTGCAATGCGCTTTAATTGATATGTTTATTGTGTGGACACCTTCGATCGTTTCAAAAAAGGGCAGTGATTTAGCACAAAGGGGAAGCTCGGGATTTACTCCCTGGTGGGAGGAGGAAGGAGCGGTGAGTTTGGGCAAGTGCTCTTTCTTACTCGCCAGGGAGTGGTTTCGGTCATGGAGTGATTACAGAAATATGCATGGGTGCAAGTACCGCTTGCCATTTACCAGTGAGGTAATCACAACAAATTCTAGCCTGTACTGTGGCACGCGCACTTAGAGGTCTGTTTAAGTTTCGAAAGATTTCTTTTCATTGTTTTTTTTTTTTTTTTTTTTTTTTTTTTTTTGGGGGGGGGGGGTCCATTAATTTTTGGCCCTTATGTGCCCATGACATATTCGTCCCAAGTCCTCTTTGCAAGCTATTTGGATAGTAATGTCCCTCCCCAATGGCGAGCATACTCCTAAAATATTAGTTGTATGTCTGTTTTATATACCACGGTTGGACCATTATGAATTACAAGTGTTATGTCTCTGATAATTACTTTTGATTGGCCATCATTGAATTGTGAACGGTAATGTTACTTTTAACATTTTAGACCCTCACTGAATTATAAATGGTAAACCTTTGTTATATACAATCGCAAGACATTATAGATCATATATCTCTGTTGCATACATGTAGGTGGACCATTAAACTAATACATCTCTTTATGCCATGGCTGGACTATACCTGGATCATATGTATCTGTCTCTATTCTATATTGTGGATGGACAATAATTGAATCATAGCTTTATGTCTCTGTCTCTGTTCTGTAATATGGTTGGACAGCAACTGAATCGTAAGTAGTGTGTCTCTGTTTTCTCTTTTTACTATGGTTGGACAGTAACTGAATTACAAGTGTGTATGTCTCTGTCTCTGTTCCATCTCACAAATGGATCATCACTGCCAGAGCCAAGGTACTGACGAGTCGCATCCATCAGACGAAAGTCGACTCAAGTAAGGCGCAAGAAAGGTTCTCTTCACATCATGCAATCCAGTGAATCTTGCATGATGAGGATGCAGGATTTGATACTGGTTGCAAAAGCATCTTTTAATACCCGCAGTCTAGAGTGAGATAATGAAATAACATGAAAATGTTTTAATTTATACTACAGCTACAGGATGTTGGTAACAAACAACTTTCTGAAAAGAACGCGAAGCAGTCACAGCAACCAACGCAATTTCTGTTATATGGAAATAGAATCAATTCTTATTTGTGGAACTGACAGTATTTACGTTCCATTTCCATGGGAGGGCAGGGGTTGGAGGTCGAGGTTGTGAACAGAAGGTGGAGGTGGAAGGGGGGCGGGAAGGAGGATGGGAAAGGGGCGATGAGGTTGGTGGTCTTAAAGATAGCCCCGAATTAGATGTCCTCAGTTTAAAACGCCTCCATTCCAAGCCTAAATCGTGAATCTGATTGTTTTGACGAAAGTGTGTGTGTGTGTGTGTGTGTGTGTGTGTGTGTGTGTGTGTGTGTGTGTGTGTGTGTGTGTGTGTGTGTGTTCGCTGTTCGCTGTATTAATCATGCGTCGTGTGGTCCCAAACCTTAGCGGATGTAGAGTAGAATATATGGACTAGTTCGTACGCAGTGATACTTCCTTGATGAAACTGAAACTGAAGCTATATATTTATCTGAATATACGCATTTATCAATGGATTTTTTTTTATCTAAAACAAATACTGATATAAATTCGATCTTGAGGATCCAGTTAAGTTCCGTTGTTTTCAGCCTAGATGACCACGAACACATAGGGGTGTTAATTTCTATATATTATTAAACTCATTTGCCCCCGGTTGACCCCTACTTGAAGCTGCTTCGCTGTTTGCTAAATTGGGAAGACCTGAACCACACAGCCGTGTCTCATCCACTTAATAGATGCGTCTCTGAAAATGTTGCTCAAATTTTCTGACCATCACAGCAAGTGTCTGTGTCTCTCGGGCCTGAACGACAATGACATATATTATGAAAGTAAGCGTAGATTAAAGCCCCGTCATGCTGTCTCAAACCAGCATGGAAATTCGTAGCATGATCTTCTTTTATTCTTCTCCTCATCAATGAGCATATAAAACGCACATCTCAAATTCTGTGGTCCTTCATGCCCAGTTCTCATGTCACTTCATTTCCCATTACCTCCCCACATCTATGGCACTGGCGTGATCCTGTTAGGGGTCATCAATGTCGCCAAATCCATGGGGACTGTCGTTGGGTGGACGTGACGGCGCCTTCCGAGAGGGGGGGGGGGGGGGGGGGGGGACTCGGTCACGCAAGCTCCGCGACTAAGCAATGATTGTTGTCAATATGGGGCTCAATTGGTGGTGTTCAGCGTATGGTGGATCAGAACAGGCACTGCTGAATATCATCGAAGCAGCAGCAGTGCAGTGTCTCCTCTGGTGAGTTTCCTCACTATGATTTGACATGTACTGTTCCCAGCGGATTGCCTGTGTAAAGACTGGCTGGACGGGCCAGGCTTGTGGCTGTGGACGAGGGGTTGGAATGCGCATCGTGGGTACATGGATACATAGGTACATAGGTGGGTACGTAGGTACATTACAGTGGCACGGAAGATGAGACGGAAGAATATGACCCAGATCCCGAGAAAAAATAAAAACATACACACCCTGAAAAAAAGGTAGAAATTCAAACAATAAAACAATCAATAACATGGTAGTCACACTTCTGAGCTTTGTGGGACGAACAAGACAAGACCGTGTTTAAAACACAAATCATTTATCAGTGCCACATTCAAAGATTATCAAACACTTCTTTTGCGACGGCGCGGCAGCACAACGTCACTTCCCTGCAGCGCGTGCACCGCACGTGCTTACAACCGTTGCAGATGCTCGATTTTCGCACTTTTGATTTTATATTACATCCCCAATATAAACGCAACAAGCAATTGTTATATATCAATGGAAAGGGTAAAACGCGAACTTTGCAAAGAGCATAGACTTCAATACATTTTGTTAAAGGAGCCACGCTACAGTTACGGAAACAACATAACTAAAACGTAGAAGAACACAATCTTGTTTAGGTTTGTTTGGTTAGTACGACAACAGCAAATGAGGAAGAAAAGGGGCATTAAGTTTCACTCTTACTTTGAATGGATGAAGAGAAAGCCAGGGGTATTCAATATGTGTAATCTAAGTGAAAAAATACAAAAAAAAAAGAAAAAATTCATTGCACACTGTACACACTTCTCACAGTTTTGGCTTCAAACGATAAGACGTATAAAACTGTTAAATATATGAGCAAATAAATCAAGCTCAAATTCTTTTCGATGAACTTTGTACATCTTTAACCCCCCCCCCCCCCCCCCCGCCCCCCTTATCCTCTGAAATACTTTGATAAAATGATTCTAACACCTCATGTAATACCATGTTTCTTCTTCTGCCCGACATGTTGGCGAGGCAGGAAATTCCACACGTGCCTTTTGCAGAATTTCCCAGCGCCAGACGGGCCTTTTTGTTCGGACTACTCTGGGGTCAGAAAGGTCATCGCTAATGCATGCATGCAAACTTACCCCTCCAGTGGCTGGAACCCTGTTCTAAATATTCAGGGCAGCTGCATCTCTTAGACCATAGACGAGAGAACAGGGGATTTTTTTTTTTTTTTTACAGTTGTGCCGTAACGGATACACGGCATGTCCAGGGAGTACACCAGCGTTGCCGTCACCACAGAACGGCTCGTCGTGAACGGGCCCGACTGAGTTGCCGTCAATATCGCATGGCGCGTCATGAAAAGGTAACGGAAAAACACCTAGTGTCCATTTTGGGCAAGGTGTCATGCCACATTACAAACAAAAAGCTTGCATGTCATACATGCAACAGAAAATCGCGAAAAAGAGTTCTCGGAGCAAAGACAGGAACGTGGTATGCAAAAATAAATGAATGAATAAAGGCAAAAGTAGAAAAACAAATATGCGGTACCAGAGAGAATGACAGAAAATGAGGAATTAATGGTATACAGGTCCCGGAAGGCGGAAAGCTGTTTGTACCGTGAAATCCCTCAATATCCCTATCATGACCCATGCACACCATTCTAGGGCTGAAAGCCGGTCAAAATGAGAATCATGTCCACATTAAGATCTCAAGACTAAAAGCCTTTCAAGATCAAATGGAAGTCCTGGGCTGCGAATCTACATCGCAAACTAATGACGCACCATAGTTTTTGTCTACACTGAATCCCGAAGTCCACGATTTTGTCCGTAGTTACGACGAACTAAGAATTAATGCCTATATAATCGTCTGAACGATGTTATCGCAAGGGAGAAAAAACACACTCTGCACAATATGACTCACTGGTTATCGACGGAGATTATGTTGTTAGGCTGAGGAAGTAAAAGAAACACCCGAAGGCGCTGGGGAGGACCCAGAGAAGCACTGTCTTCACCTGCCTATAGAGCAGTCCTGTACCACTCTTGGAGGCCTGCGCTGTGTTGACAATGGGTACAGGCACGCGCGGACACTCCATTAAGATATCAAGGGACATAACTGCTCCTGCTAAATCATACTACAGGATGCACTCATAGGCCCTAAAGTAGCATCCCCATGGGTGTACCAGCCTATTTCATGGCAAGCCCACCGGCAACCCACCCTCCACTGTCGAGCACACCCCACAGACCCAACCACCCCTGCCCTCACAGACGAAGAGAGACTCCAGACACAGCCAAGCTTTAAGGTCTTGCCCGCAAGAGAGATTATGTTGTAAGGCTTGCTTTATTTGTTTCTGATTTGGAAAGGCTGATCTTAGTCATCTCTTTGTCCGAAATTTCACTGATAGCTGTTTACAAAGAATATTTCGGTCACACCAAGTACAAATCTTTGTTACGAATCGAGAATGGAAATTTAAATCAAGCAACACACACTGATTTCAATTACAGGAGAATTCGTGCAAACTGATCTCTATTATAAGAGAGTTTTTTTTTATACGGTTACTTCCCTTTGTGGGAACCTAAGCAGTTCCCAGGTCATGTTGAGTGATACTCTATTCCCGTGAACCTAAAATCAGCGAGATTCGCGAACCTCACTTATCTTGGATCGCGAAGCAAAAGATTGGGCATTAAAGAAGAGAGGAAAACAATGCAGTGATTTAAACTCGCTATGTTCGCGACCTAAGATCGTGTTTCAAGTTATGAAACTAAAAGACCTGTCCAAACAAACTTTACTACGGTTTTGAATGACATGGGCATGGCTGAAGTGGTCAGCCCAGAACTGAGTCCACTGAGAAAGTGTTGCAACAGCTCTGTTTTCATCATCATGTCACTGAAAAGCACAAGTCGAGTAAGTTATGCAACTTTAGCTTCCATCTGACTTGACCTTCCGATTGAAAACACTTTTATCTTGATCTGTAAAAGGTCAAACGTCCAACAGCTTAATGGTCATAAGAAGCAGTTAACTTCTGATGGTCAGATGATTGAAAACCGAACTGATTTCTGATCTTTAAATCAATCATCAGAAATTTGCTTTTCAGAGGAGTACAGGTGGTAGTGTAGGTCAATAGTTCAAACGAATACGTACAGACCAGTTGACAAGCAGCGCGATACCAACACAAACGCAGACGCGCACACACACACACACACACACACACACATCGATCGACACACACACACACCCCATAGATAGATATCCAAGAAAAAAAAAAAGAAGCACAAGAACAACAAGCAGTCGTGGTTATAGTTGAAATTTTCGGCTTTCTTTGCCTTCATCAGCAAATGACCTCCTCCTCTCCGAGTGCCAGCAGGTAAGATAGTCTTCCCTCTCTCTCTCTCTCTCTCTCTCTCTCTATATATATATATATATATATAGAGAGAGAGAGAGAGAGAGAGAGAGTGGAAAGATGTGGATATATATATATATATCGATATCGATATATATATATATATATATACAATCATAAACAAAGCTTGCTCTTATGCCTTAGATTGAAGAAATAGGGGGGGAGATAAGCATTCATATCTGCAGTGGTAGATAATTCTGCCTAACTAACAGTATGTGCTTGAGTGGGTGAATGGGGAATAATAAATGCTTCAATGGGGAGAAAACACACTAATATAACTCCTGGTCAGATACTGGTATTTCGAAACATATAACTCCTGGTCAGATACTGGTATTTCGAAACCTGATTGTTTCTCCTCAGTGACCGCGGAAAGTGGTAACTTGACTCCGCTGCCTTTTTCGGTTTTAAGAAGAATGCTATCCCAGAAAAAGGCTGGTGTGCAATACCGTACTATGTTTGAGTTTTCAAAAACCCAACCAAAGGTGCCACCTAAAAAGCAAAAGAAAATAAAGAAAGAGCGAAAGCTACATTTTCTTGTAAAAAGTAGAAAATATAAACAAAAATAAACTCTTAAGACACAAGTGCTGAGGGCAGTTCTTGGAATGAATCCACAGGGGACTGAATTACAATAAAACAATAAATTCGAAGGATAAGCACCAAGCACCATTCCAGCAACTTACAGAGCAGCTTGGTGTTGCAATTACTGCGAGAAATATTCAATTATAAACAAAGCTTGCTCATATGTCTTAGATTGAAGAAATAGGGGGAGATAAGCATTCATATCTGCAACGGTATATAATTCTGCCTAACTAACAGTATGTGCTTGAGTGGGTGAATAATAAATAAATGCTTCTCAAAATGAACCTTCAGCAAGCTTATAGTCTCCAAGGGGAGACAATCTCCAAAGGGGAGAAAACTCACTAATATATATAACTCCTGGTCAGATACCGGTATTTCGAAACCTGATTATTTCTCCTCAGTGACCGCGGAAAGTGGTAACTTGACTCCTCTGCCTTTTCGGTTTTAAGAAGAATGCTATCCCAGAAAGGCTGGTGTGCAATACCGTAGTATGTTTGTTGAGTTTTCAAAAACCCAACCAAAGGTGCCACCTAAGAAGCAAAAAAAAAAAAAAAAAAAAAAAAAAAAACCCAATATATATATATATATATATATATATATATATACCTTTGTTTGCTGTCTTCACAAAAATGAACAATAATAACCAAGAAGGAAAGTAATGAATCTAAAAACACACGTCAGACAAGTTGTCTTGTTTGTTTTTCTTTCTCTGGTTTTGTCTCCCTTTCTAATGGTTGTTTTCATGTTATTGGCTTATAAAATAATTGAAATGTGTCAGTATTCCCGTGCCAAATTCAAAGCGAGATTTCCACGCTCAGGCCTTTGAAAGATCATTCATAGCCTGGTTTTGAAAAAATGCTCTTGATCATTGAATGAAAAGCATTTCTTAGAATAAGAAAGAAAAGGATTTTTATTTGTTGTGCTTGGCTTTGTTTTTGTTTGTTTGCTTGACGTTTGTGGCCGTTGTTCTTGCTGCTTGCTGCTGTTGTTGTTATCATTGTTGTTGTTGGATTTTCTAGACATGATTCAAAAGACGTCTTTTTTCTCTTTTCTATTTAGTTTTCATACCTTCTGTACAATGCTTATGATTGTCCTATTGAAATATTTGGACACACGTGTTTTTGCGTCTTTCTGCTGATCAGAAGTATGTGAATGAAAAAAAAAAAAGAGAAAACGAAAAGAGGAAAAAAAAAAAAGAAAAAACAGAGTGGAGTGTGTGGGTAGGATTTGAATGATTGGAGGAACGAGAAATGGGGTGGGGTGGGATCGGGGTGGAGGTGGGGTTGACAGTGGACACAGCCTGTGCATTTCTCACTGCCCACGAAGTCGCCATTGTAGCGAAGAATGGCAGAGAGTGGAAAAGAAGAATAAACACGACAGGCGTGCAAATACAATCACTCAGTTCATGTCTCTCGGTTGATTCTTGTCCTAATTTTACGCCCCTGTGTTTATTTATTTGGATTTCGTGTGTGTGTGCGTGGGTGGCTGTGTGTGTGTGTGTGTGTGTGTGTGTGTGTGTGTGTGTGTGTGTGTGTGTGTGTGTGTGTGTGTTGCAACGCTAAGTGTCGCAATATTGCAAGCGTAACTGGAAGCATAATGCAAGTGCTGTTTCTCCGTGACCTCGCAGCTGTCGCAACGTAGTTCGACGATCTTGGCCGTGTTATGCTGAATTCTGCAACATACTCTTTCGGAAATGCCCGTAGCCTTCACACAGAGATATATGCTCTTACACCTGCTCGAAACACACCCACTTGATAATAATAAGAAGAAAAGGGCTTCTTTTTCTTCCTGTACAGCTTTTACTTTCTTCTTTGTCAAGAAGATGAACGTTTTAGTTCTAATAGCAGTTACCACCATGAGTACATTTACCGCTTTCTTATTGAAAGAGAATGAGGGGATAGATGGAAGGGGGGGGGGGGGAGGGAGATAGACAGAGACACAGAGACACACAGAAAGACAGACAAGAGACAGGCAGAGAGTGACAGAAAGGCAGACAACCTCTCTCTCTGAGAGAGAGAGAGAGAGAGAGAGAGAGAGAGAGAGAGAGAGAGAGAGAGAGTATATATTTATATATATATAAAAACAAACAGAAAGAAGCTGAAATACACCGTTCGGACTTTCAAACGAAAATTATTCCCCCCTGTTTAGACATTGTTCTTAGTCATTCGCGAACAGTTACTTGTTTCATCATTTGTCCACCGTTGCAGCTAAACACACCCAACTCAACATCAAATCCTCTTGTGGACAGTAACCATACAAACGGTATTAAGATATTCGGAGAAAACGTGCCTGACTGATTTCTTAGTTATCCTGCGGACATACCAACAGCAGACAGAAATGCAGACGACGGGCTGGAAAGTGACTTAGTGGATAACGCATATCTGGAAGGTGAAAAAACATCCAGTCCGTGGTTCGAATATTGTACAACGCGAGATGTATATCTCTCCGTCCTCTCTCTCTACCGCCCAGAATCTCTCTCTCTCCCCCTTTCTTTCCACCCTTTCTTGCCATTCTCATTCCCTGCAACCCACTCCCATACCCTTCTCCTACCCATTATTCCCAGAATGGTATGGTCTTTTGGACGAGAAAACAAAACGAGGTCCTTAGAGTAGCACACACTAAGCGCACGTTGAAGAACCCAAAGCGTCTTTTGTGCGGTACCTCAGCATCATTCTGGTTAATAAATCCTGCATTGATGTGTGAGCGAAAAGAACGAACGAACGAACGAATGAAAAATTTTGATCAGTATAGGCCATGGCCCCTTCTGATGGGGGGTTACAGTGTAGGAATAACCATTGATACAACAAGGCAATATCACATCGTCTGACCGCAAGCAGCTGACAGATGAGCGTATGAAATGTACACAGTAATTGTAACAGCTAAGTTCATTCAACTGAGCAAAATTGTGCAGCTCTTAAAGCCTCTGTATAGGTATATGCAAATGTTCTTTAAAACTCCTTTATTTTGATTTGCCATAACTAAAGCAGCTCGAAACGAACAAGGCTCTTCATAGATATTTCCTAGGCATGCCGTAAAATCCTGTATTGCGGGACAGCAAATAAAAAAAAAGCAATTCATATTCATTTGCCTGTTTGCATAAAGGACACAGCATATCAATCTTCCGAGTCCTTGTATATCGGTGCTGACGTACTTTGATGTCCGTAATTCCGAATCTGAATCTTGTCAGATAACTTTAAATATGCCTGTCAATAATAAGTGAAAGATGTTTCTCACAGCTAATAGATGTTTTAAAAGTCCTGTAAAATGAATACCGTTCACTACTCCGGATGTTTTCAAGTCAGTTTGGTAAGCGAAGAGAGAGAGAGAGAGAGAGAGAGAGAGAGAGAGAGAGAGAGAGAGACAGACAGACAGACAGACAGACAGACAGACAGACAGACACATACTGACAGATAGACAGAGACAGAGAGAGATAAAGGGTGAAAGGGACAGAGAAAGAGAGACAGAGAATGACAGAGACAGTAACAAACAGACAGACAGAGGACAGAGAAAGAGAGACAGAGAGCGACAGAGACAGTAACAAACAGACAGACAGACAGACAGAGGCTGACAATGTCGCGCCGCTTGACGCCCACGATGCCGCGCGACGCCCCTGAGGTGAAAGCTGTCCGAGCATCATGCAGAAAATTGTGTTGGGGCAAATGAAGAAGATGGTCGGAGCAGTGGGGGGACTCTTTTTCTTTTTGTTGTTTGTTGTTGTTGTTGTTGTTTCAGTTCTGTGACCTCGTTACTTTAATCTTCATGTTTTGCGCGTATCACTTTTATGTTTTGTAAAGTGCATTGTGTGTCACTGGAGAAAAAAAACGTCAATAAGTCTTAATTCATAGTAATACTATCATTACAAGATAATATAATGCGTGGGCATAGCGATTTTATTTCTTCTAATATCAGATTTTCCGTACTTGTTTAGCTGCGTAACTGCCACCCATACCTGCTCCCCTGTATACGCACACACTTAGGATCTTTCTGTCGCAGTCTCAGTGCTGGCAATCCGACTGCAAGTATCAACATCAGGCCCTCTTGAGGTAACCCAGCACAGGAGATACTGCGCTGCTGCCTAGTCACTTTGGTAGCGTGCAGATTCACGAGTTCTGATGCAATATACTCAGGACACCCTCTTCTAACAAAGATAGATCCCATAGACCTGCCCGCACCGATGATTTTGAAACGAGTCAAACACAGGCTGGGGATGGTGGAGTGGAAATCATGTCTAAGCTCATCGCGATAGCAGGAAAAGAAGAGCCACAGAACTTAAGAAAAAAAAAGATTTCTTTCTGTGATAAAAGGTGTGAAGATGGAAATATTGCTATGGAGTCCATTCTGATCGGACACCTGATGACAGGGTTATACTGTGCACTTTGTTTCATCATCATCATTGTCGTCATCATCATCAACATCATCATCATCATCATCATCATCATCATCATCGTCAACATCATCAACATCATCAACATCATACGAAAAACAGCAAGAAGAAGAAGAAAAGAAGAAAGAACAATAAGAACAACGGCAACAACAACAATGATGATGATGATGATGATGATCCAGAGTCAACCAGGCCCTACAGACATAGACACCTACAGGGTTAGCCAGAAAACCATAACAACACTCTCGAAGACGCAGCCATAAAAATGGATTAAAACTCAGATGTGTGTTTCCAGTCCTCCCATTTGAGCCAACGGTAAACCCAGCTTTTGGCAAGAACTGTCTGGGGCGGAAAAATCCCTCGAATAAATGTCGTTGATGGGATTCGAACTGTCTACCATACTAGATGGTCAGCTTCGCTTGCATTGCATCGTCCATTGCAGACACACTTTATGATGGCCATCAGCCTCCATAATCGTACAAGTCCTGTTGAATTGAACTAATTATTTGAGAAAGGCAAAATAGCAACAAACATAGAAAACAAGGTGACAACTCTCATCTACTGCATAGTACAAATCGATGTACTACGTTGTCTGGTTCATAATGCCCATAAAATAAGCGTTACAGCAAACTAACTGTTCGTACCAGCCGTGTTTGATTGAACCAATTATTTAGAAAGGCAAGAGAGCAACAAACGCACAATACAAGGTGAACACTTATCTATTGCATAGTGGAAAACAACTATGTGATACGTTTGTCTGGATCGTACTGTGGATCAAATAAGCATTACTTTGGACATGGTTTGCCTCATCACTTTCCCTACTGCTGCAGTTTGTTTCAATCGCGGAACAAAACGTTTGTTCGTGGAACTCTCTCGTGAGCTTTGACAATCTGTAGTTGTTGTTTGTTTGTTTGTTTTGTTTTGTTTATTTGTTTGTTTGTTTGTTTTGTTGTTGTTGTTGTTTTTTTTTTTCTCAATTAGTATTTTCGTAATCAAACTCAACAATGTGTTGCGAGGTTCTACAGTTGTCGTTCTTGGACGATCTTTCTTCTAGGGAGAGAACACAATGTCATGATCAGAACAATGACTGTTCGCTGCTGTTCCACTGTGATATATCATCATTTGGCCTGCTCAGGAATCTGATGTGCAGATCCCTGTGCACACCTTGCGATCATTTGTTTCATAAAACACAGCACATCGTCAACCTGAGTAAAATACTGCTGGCTGCTGCTTTACAGATAAACTGTTATTAAGAAGTGTGAAATTTAAAGATTATGGTCGTGCCGAATGAAAAGTTTACCGAAGAATCGAGGGTAAGGATTTAAATCAAATGTGATCAGGCCTGTGCAATGCAAGAACACCAATCAGGAGTTTATTTTTTCCATCCATGGGAGATTTCATATGGTTATTTCTTTTTGCCAGACACTGAATAGTTTTTTTTTTTTCCGGTGCATCTTGAGAACGCCTTCATTTTCTTTCTTACGCGAACATTATTAGGTTGTTGGATAGTGTGTCTGTATGTGTGTGTTTATGTGTGCGCGCGCGCGTGTGTGTGTGTTTTTGGTGTGTGTGTGTGTGTGTGTGTGTGTGTGTGTGTGTGTGTGTGTGTGTGTGTGTGTGTGTGTGTGTGTGTGTGGTGTGTGTGTGTGTGTGTGTGTGTGATCTGGGGAGGAGGTGAAATGGAGAGGGAAGAGGAGGTAGGAAGGAAGGCCATTTCCAGCGCCACCTTAACCAGAATAGCAGATCGATAAGTGTTGAAAAGATTTTCTCAGCCATCATTGCTACAGAATCAAACGCCTCAAATAAAACAATAAGTGCTTTAGCAATATTTTCAAACTACACATTTGTCACTTTCACATCAATTGTGATCAGTTACCATTATGTCCCGAAACGAACAGGATAATTATCTCTTGTTTCTGCTACATTCTTCCAAATTTCTGCCGAGCAGAAATACAGGTCTAGACAAATGTATTACTCAACTTAGATATCACGTAGGACGCATATAAACATAGCATACAGTTGTAGTTAAGAATTACATGCGCTTCAAGAATTACACGCGCTTAAGAATTACATGCTACTGTAAGTCAGACAAGTTGACCTCCATAACATCAGCAAATAGCAACCTTACTTACCTCAGCAGTAACAGATCTTTACAAAAATAATACAGATATTTCGCATATTTCATTTTGTTGCTGATGTCATAAAGTAGCCGCGCACACTTTGGAGAAATGTTGAATGGATGCATCAAACAAAATAGGCATGATTATTATATTTAAGTCAAAGCAAAGCATGATCTTTGGTTACCTCAAAGTTTGTTGATGATCAACGTTTAGAACGAATCAACACTAAAACGCGACCACGTCCATCAAGGAATGGGGACAAAGAAGGCAAAGCGTCTCCCAAAAGTAGGTCACGGCAGCACACATACTCTTTCCATCTCAGAAAATCAACATACAGTCTTTCGCGAACAGCACTCTCTCCACTCACCATCCCCCCCCCCCCCCCCCCCCCCCCCCCCCCCCCCCCCCCCCCCCCCCATCCGCCATCCCTGCGAAAAAAAAATCCCATTATAGACCTGACTTTAAAACACAACGTGGATTGCATGTACATGGTCTTCGACTTCCTTCACTGGCTCCCTGCGCTCTGTAACTATTGGAATGCATTTGTCTGTTTTTGTTTCATCGTGCAAAAAGCATCTGTCTGTTACTCTTCTTCCCAGTGTGTCCCACCTTGTTCTTACCTTTCATCCTCCTGTACCTGTATTCATCGTAAATGAATCAGAATTAAGCAAACCACCTTTCGATGTGAACACAAGCACTCACACACAGGTTAAAGTCTTAGTCAAAAGATTTAGAGGGGTTCAGGGTCTGCACAAAAACGTTGCTGACTCTGAAGAGAATGTCTCCAACCTGGTTGTCTCAAGTGCAGACTGAGCCAAGGATTGTTGGATCACGAGAACAGAGCTACGTTCACTCTCCATCTCATCCTCCTTCCCCTGCCCCTTTCTCTCAGATCCAATCTCCAATCTCCCCCCATCCCCCCCCACCCCCCCACACCCCCACCCCACCCCCCACACCACCACACACACACACATGCACACACACACACACACACACACACACGCACACACACACACACACACACACACGCACGCACGCACACGCTCGCACATGCACATGCACACACACACACACACACACACACACACACACACACACACACACAACCACAAAGGGAAAGTCTGAAAGGAAGCCCTCCCGACTCTATATCTCTCTGTGAATACAAGGAGGCAGTCACGCGCAAATTATCGCACTGCAGAGCTGACCGACTTGGAGATAGCCTTGAGGTGACCGAGAAACACCAAGCCCACTAGTGGACCTCAAGGACTTCTGCATAGGAAAGAAGAGCTAGATGGAGGAGGTGGAAGGAACCAGAGACAGAGACAGACAGACAGACAGACAGAGAGCTTTGGTTTAGGAGCATCGAGGATCTCCTTATGTACTCTCGGTGACACAAGAACTTGTTCATGAAAAGAGAAAAAAAGACTGGACGCGTGGGTGAATATGCATTTGTTTATATGTGTGTGAGTGGATGAGTGGGTGTCGATGTGTTTAGCATAGGTATTGTGGCTTTAAGCGTGAATAATAAACACATCGCTTCGTTGCTCTGATGTTTTCCTTTTTTCTTTTCCTATATTGTTATATATATAAATATATGAATATATTTTGTTCGTTTTCGGTTTGTTTGGCTTTAATGTTTTCTTTCGTCTTTTTGGTTGTGGCTGTTTTGGCATCTGAGCTAAAAGGTCAAGTGTTTTAACTCTCTCTCTCTCTCTCTCTCTCTCTCTCTCTCTCTCTCTCTCTCTCTCTCTCTCTCTCTCTCTCTCTCTGCACGTATTCGTGCCTCAGCCGTGCGCGCGCGCGCGCGCGCGCGCGCGCGCGTGTGTGTGTGTGTGTGTGTGTGTGTGTGTGTGTGTGTGTGTGTGTGTGTGTGTGTGTGCGGCATGTATGTATGTATGTGTATGAATGCAAAACCGAGAGACCTTTTGATGCATCTCGTTATATCCTTGCCTTTGTTTTCATATTCTTTTTTTCTTTCCTTTTTCTTTGCTGTTTTTCTTTTTTTTTCTTGTTTGTCGCAGAGGGATATTTTACATATTACACGTTATTTTCTTGTTGATTATTTTTGTTGTTGTTGTTGTACTGTTTTTCATTTGCCGCCATTGTTTTGTTGTCCTTTAAACTGCTTTTCATTTTTTTTTTAATTCAACTGATGATCTCAGTACTTGCTTCTTGTTGATAGTTGTTATCGTTTGTTTGGTTTGATGTTGGTTGGTTGTATAATCAAGGTTTGATACATGAATTATATCAGTTAGTAACGGCAAGTATGCAAAATGGCTAAGCCAATACTTTTACCGTTATAAAATCAAGAATGATTGCCACTGTCATTCTCTCTCTCTCTCTCTCTCTCTCTCTCTCCTCTCTCTCTCTCTCTCTCTCTCTCTCTCTCTCTCTCTCTCTCTCTCTCTCTCTGCTTTGTTGGTTGAAGAAGTCTATTCTACTTGATCAACATGTAAGCCAAGTAAACAACGGAGCCAGTCACCCACAGTGACCATCGAATACCTTTTGTTTCTTGTCCAGCCGACTGCAATGGACCATATTAAAGCTGCAAAGGCCCTCGAGGACAACGCAATACTGGTTCGTGTTCAAAATCGCAGTAGAATGTACAGGTACGCACGTACACACGCGCGCACGCAATCACATACCCACCCACCCACCTACCCACGTGCACGCACGCGCGCCTACGCTCGCACGCACGCGCGCGCACGCACGCACGCACGCACGCACGCACGCACGCACACACACACACACACACACACACACACACACACACACACACACACACACACACACTCAAAACCCGAAACCCAGTTCCAACATGGTACGAGGAAGAAAATCTCGACTCAAAAAAAAAAAAATCAGCATCCATCGCGTGGGAGAATTAACAAAATTACACTATTTTATGCAGAGCAGCTCCTTGACTTCTGGTCATTTCCGATCAATCAATATCATGCTTTATTTTCATCCGAATTGTTTGTGTTTTATATGTGATCCATACAAGACCATCTGTGGGTGGTTTCATAATTGTACAATATTCAAGATAGAATTCAGACAATGCATATTGCCATCCGTTCCCACATGTTAAATGATATCACGTTTAGAGCGTGAATAATGTCCATTTCGAGAAAACGTCTGAAATTACAGAAAATTTCTTCTTTTCTTCTTCTTCTTCTTCTTTCTTCTTCTTCTTCTCTTCCTCTCCTCTTCCTCCTCCTCCTCCTCCTCCTCCTCCTCCTCTTCTCCTCCTCTCTTCGTCCTCCTCCTCCTCTTCTTTCTTCTTCTCTCTCTTCGTCCTCCTCCTGCCCTTTTCTTTCTCTTCTTCTTCTCCTTCTCTTCTCTTTTTCGTTTCTTCTTCTTCTTCTTCTTCTTCTTCTTCTTCTTCTTCTTCGTTGTTGTTGTCATCGTCATCATAGTCGTCACGTTTTTTTTCTGCATGATTCACGATAAAAAAAATATTTTGCGCGCGCACATGTGTGTGTGTGTGTGTGTGTGTGTGTGTGTGTGTGTGTGTGTGTGTGTGTGTGTGTGTGTGTGTGTAAGCGTGTGTGTGCGTGCGTGCGATTGCGTGCGTGCGTGTGTGTGTGTGTGTGTGTGTGTGTGTGTGTGTGTGTGTGTGTGTGTGTGTGTGCGCGCGCGCGCATGCATATGTCTGTGTGTGTTCATAAGAACTTTTTGAAGATGTAGGAGGGGGAGGGGTGGTTCTTTGTTTGCTTGCTTAACAGCTGTTAAGTTTGTTTCGCTGTCTCAGTGTCCGTGCCTTTCGGCGGTGTTACTCCCATACTGCTTATTCCAGCTCCTCGATACACAACCACACCGGGACTCGACCTGCTGCGTTTTTCATTATTGGCAGTCCCCGGAGAGCGACCATTGTTCGGCGGCCTTAACAAACCCCACCGTGTGAGACCCTGCACAGTTGCCGCAGTCACTTCGGTGGTGTTCGCTGCCCGTTCTGATCCAGCGAAACTCTGGACCACACCTACTACGCTGCCTACAGATGACGATCATTGCGAGAAATACACAGACGGATGACAAACTTTTCCAGATCCGTCCAAACCTGAAAAAGTTCCTCTCGTCTACCTCTGGTGGTCGCAAAGAAAAAAACGGTTTTATACCGGCTGCACAATGGCCATTCGTCTTTTTTTTTTTTTTTTTTTTTTTTACTCATTCCTATCTTTTTTAAGAGTGAAGAAGCTCCGGGGTGCATTCCATTTCTTGTACCACCCACAATGAGACATATTCTTTTAGTGTTGGGACTTGCATGACGTGAGACATAAACATGTTACAGCAGACTCCGTGAAACCTTGTTTCAGAGATGTCCCACCTGATGTGATCTTTGAATTTCTGAAAGAGATTAACATTTTTCATCTGATCTGTGATTTTGGTGTGGAAGATGTTTAACAAAATTTCGGGTGTGTTTTTAGAAGATTTGTTATTTAGGAGTGTGTGAAGGAATGACTTTTGAGTTGACTTCAACGCGGTGACAGCCCTGGTATGGCCCTTTGCGGTCGGCTGGGCTGTAAGCAACATTACCTTACCGTACTAACGAGAGTCCTCCTCCGGAGGTCGGCTCATTAGCACTTTGTTTTTACAGTAAAATGTCACTCGATCATTGTTCTTCACACAAAGATATTCTTCTATCCTGTCAGCACTGGCCACTGAACCTAATGTTACCGAGTATGTTGGATTTCGCGATTTTTTTCCAGGTATTTTCAGTCATGCTGGGACTTCTTTTCAATACGCGGTGTTGGGCAAAGTTTGGACCGAGCAGTCTGTATCAGATCCTTGTGTGTGTGTGTGTGTGTGTGTGTGTGTGTGTGTGTGTGTGTGTCCTTGTAGTGTCAGACTCGGATATTTCCTTTTCCAACCTGCTTGTAACTTGGCGGGGTTTTGATCTGTTTGTAGTTCTGTAATAGCTCAGTTGGTAAGCGCCTGACTCGCAATCTTGGTGATCCTGGGGTTGAGGGTTCGAACCTCCGCCGGGGCGTTTCGGTACAGGGGGATTTTTCCCTCGGAGTTAACATTGGTTCTTCTGACTCCATTTCCCATACAGTCCTTCGAATGAGACTATAAACCGAGGTTCCGTGTGTGTGAACGCACGCATAACATCTTGCACACACGTAAAATCCCATCACCAACATTCGGAAGAGTAGGCCAGTTGGCCGTTGGTATGGATGACACGTTACACATAGCATGCACCCTGAGTGAGAAATGGAAAGAATGAAGGAAGTAAGGAAAATGAGTGATCGATATTGAACGATACTGACTGGATGACACGGGAAACGACTGAATGAAGCGCCAGCTGGCAGCTCTTCAGTCGGCACTACCCAGGTAGGCAGCCCGTTGTGTAAACGAGTGTTGATTGTAAAGCGCTTAGAGCTTGGCGTCTAGCCGAGAATAGGCGCTATATAAGTATTCATTATCATTATCATTATTTATGTTTATTTTGTAATTATAAGTTGGAATTGATTTTTTTTTTTATTCTATCATACTTTGACCAAAATGTTTTTTGTCACCCTAGACATGTTACACTTTGTTGCAGGTTAGATGAAGAAATGTAATGTATTTGACCTGGATTATTTGTTTAGCTGAAAGTGACATGAAGCTTTTCATTCAAGCTGTATCTGACCTACTTTTTTCATTCAATCTGTATTTGACCAGGATTTTTTTTTTTCTTCCCAGCTATTTTAGACCTGGATGTTTTATTTCATCTAAGCTGTCTGAACCAGTATGTTTTTCACGTGAGCTGTTATCAGACCAGATTTTTTTTTTCATCCAAACTGTATTTGACCTGATCTTTTGATCTGAGATGTACGAGATTGAGATTTTGTTAAATTTAAAACTGTTTCTGAACAGACGTTTTTCATCCAGCCTGTATCAGACTAGATTATTTTGTTCATCTAAACTGTATCTGGCATGATTTGTTTTCAAGCTGCATTGAAACTGCATTTTTACCGTATAAAGATTTATCAAACCAGGATTTGTTTCCCACCGAAATGCCACCAGAATTGTTTCATTCCAAATGAAATTGGACAGGACTTTAAAACATCGCAAGGGCAGCAAGGACTATATCAGCACTGCCAAGGATAAAACCTTTATGGAAGGATTCTGACATCTTCATGAAACACACCAGCGGGCTGTTGTATGCGGGATACATAATAATTCCACCAGCCGCCGTGGCGAAGTGGTTAGCGTCGCGGTCTCCCGGCTGGGAGGTCGTGGGTTCGAATCCCATCAGAGTCATGTGGGTTTTTCTGCCCCGACCGGCTCCTACCCAGAGAGTTGAGTTTGCTGCTGACTCAGTTGGGAAGATTGGGACCACACAGTCGAGTTTCATCCACTTAATGGATGCGTTTCTGAGAGTGTTGCTCAAATTTCCTGACCAACACTGCAGGTGTCTGTATCTCTCGGGCCTGGTTGACGCCGGGATATATTATGAAAGGAAGCATAGAGTACAGCCCTGTCATGTAGTCTCAGACCGAAATGGAAATCCGTAGCGTCGTCTTAATCATCATCATCCTCATTGTCATCGATCAGCATAAAAAAAAAAAGTCTCAAATTCTGTGGCCCTTCATGCCCTGCTCTCATGGTGACCTCAGTTTCGATGTCCTTTCCACGTCTGTGGATTTGGTTTGGTTCCGTCGGGGTCACCGGTATCGGCGAGTCCATGGGGGCTGTCGTTGGACGGACGTGGTGGCGCCCTCTGGAGGGAGAGCTCACTCACGCCGGCTCCGCGACTAAGCAATTATTGTCGTCAGTAGGGGGCTTAGTAGGTGGTGTCCTGCGTATGTTAGATCAGAACAGGCGCCACTGAACACCACCGAAGTGACTCGGCAGCAGTGCAGTGTCTCCTCCGGTGGGTTTGCCTCTTGACGACTTGACAGTGACTGCTCCCTGTGGATTGTCGGTGCCGGGGCTGCGGCGGGGCCGACCGGACTGTGGCTGTGGACGGGGTGTCGGAATGAGCGGCGTGGGTGCACAGTCTCTGGGTGGCGCAGAGATTGGGACAGCAAAAAAAAAAAAAAAATTGTTTCATTCCAAATGAAATTGGACAGGATTTTAAAACATCGCAAGAGCAGCAAGGACTATATCAGCACTGCCAAGGATAAAACCTTTATGGAAGGATTATGACATCTTCATGAAACACACCAGCGAGCTGTTGTATGCGGGATTACATAATATATCTTCCTATATGTATACGAAACATGGACCCTGAAAGCGGTTCTGGAAAGAAGAATCCAAGCCACGGAATGGAGGTGTTATTGACAGATAAACATCAGCAGTACGTGCATCAAACCATCAAGTAACACATCTGGCCAAGTGAAGAAAAAAAAAACACAAAAATATATATACATTGATATAATGTATGTATATGTATGTATGTATGTATATATGTATGTATGTATGTATGTATGTAGGCCTATATGTTAGTATGGCCATTTAGCAAGACCCAATAGCCTGTCTACAAATTGGGGATGAAATTGTTTGTTTTTATTTAAAAAGGAAGAAAAAAAAAACTTGGACTAACAACGTTGCAGAAAGCAGGGGGAAGACCAAATCTTGGCATACCGCCGACAGAACTGACGAACCTGGTACATTATTCCTGAGAATTATTGTGTTCCCAGTGACTCGCACTGGAGGTGAGGAAGAAGAAGGTACTGGTAAAAAAATTATGATCGAACTAAATGCGTGGAGGGCCCGTATTGGCCTCTTTCAATCCTTCAATCGAGGTGTGTTCAGGTTCAAACATGGGACAACACAGGTGGGCGATGGTGAAGTGGATGTGACATTGACCGACATTCTTATGGCGTGTGTGCTTATGGTTATTGGAGCAAACTTTATTTACAGTTTGGTGTCAAACACAGTGTTGGTGTTCAAATTTCCCTTCCTTCCCACCAGCCAGGATTACAGAATAATCAAAGGGACAATGCCATGTGGGGGGGGATGTGTATGTTGGATTGAACAGTGACAGTGACACACTGTGTACAAGTTTATATGCACGTGCCGATCGTCTTTTTCATGTGTGCGGTCAACGCTGTGTTCTCGGCATGGCGAATCTTGCTGAGTAACGATGTCGAGGTCAACCCAGGGCCAGTGGACGGGCAGCACGTGGAAGGCACGGAAAAGAGCGAGAAAACTGGGTCGGACTTGTTGACAGTTGAAAGAGACAGGCAGCTTACTTCAGAGGCAGTGTCAGAAATTCTGGCAGCTATCCGACTCCAGTCTCAACAGCTTCAATCACAGTTTGATGAACAAAACAGACAATTAAGCCAACAGAGGGAGGAGCAAGCAGAACAGAACAAGGCCATTAGAGATGAACTGAGTGACATTAAGAACGACCTAAGAAAAGTATCAGAAAAATGTGAAGCAATTAATGAACGTTGTGATAAACTAGAAAGTGAGAACACTAGACTGCATGGCAGAGTTGATGATATTTCTTCTGATCTGAGTGATTTGCATGCAGATGTTATGGACGGTAAAGAAGAATGTGTTAGAATGTGTGCTGTTGTGGATGGGCTGAAAGAAGAAATGAGTAGAATGCATGATGAGATTGACAGATTGGAGGAATTCTCACGTCGAGATAACCTCCGTATGTTTGGTGTTGCCCCTGTTGTACATGGCGAAAGAGAGGATTATGATGCATGTGCTAGGGCAGTGTGTGAGGCACTGAACGGGGTAGATGGGACCAGGGAGTGGATAGAAGGACATAGTTCGGGCACATAGAGTGGGAAGAGAGAAGACAGGAGAACCCAAAACGATGATCATCAAGTTTAAACGATGGAAAGATAAAATGATGTTGATCAGAGACAGAGAGTTCAGGGGAAAGTTAGAGAGGAAGGGGATAAGGATAGCAAATGATCTGACCCACAGACAAATGAACGTAATAGCCACCGCAAAGAGAGAAGGCAAAGCAGCTTTTTTTGTAAAGGGGAAACTGACAGTCGGGCCTCGTAGGAATGAGGACAAAAGTTTATGCGGAGGTGACTGCAGAACAGGTGACAGCACCAGGAAGAATAAACCCTCCCCCACCCACCGGGACTCAGATCACAGTCACCCCTCCCCCTTCCCACACCCAGGAATTCCCACCCATTGCCAGTGGTCACGTCACTCACTGGGGGGGGTCCCCGCCATGTGACCAGCCCACAGGTAATGACCGCAAAATCCCCGCTACCCGGACCCGTGATGAGAACTCCAGTTCTAGAGCCCGTGCAACACGCCAGCGTGACGGAGTGAGTGCCAGTACTGCTGCACACTCCAACTGGACAGAAATGTGCGGGGCGGACGACAAGCGTTGGGGCCACGTGCAAACGGTCGTGCGAAGTCGCCAAGTAGAGAGAAACAACAAGCGGGGATGCATACTTACCTCAGCGGGCGGCCTCGTAGTTTGAATAAATCACCTGCCCCAACAACGTGTGGTCGCGCCTTGCGCTCCAGCACAAACACATGTAGATAGGACAGGCAGGTCATCAAGCGTCTGAACTCAAATTTCTGAACTACAATGTTGAAAATCTGTATAAAAAACTTGCTGACATTTCTTTTGTAAATTTTGTTTCAGATTTTGACATTATATGTTTAACAGAAACTTTCATTGATGCCTCTTTTGACTTTAGTAGCGTCTTTAATGAGTATATAAAATTTAGCTCCCCTGCCAAAAAATTATCATCCCACGGTAGAAATTCTGGAGGTGTTTTATTACTTATCAGAAAACAGTTTGCTGACTTTGTGGAAGAAATTGAATTTAGTTGTGAGAATGTGGTTGTTGTCCGGTTAAATAAATGCGTCTTTGGTGTTAATAAAGATGTTATTCTTCTGGCGTGTTATGTAGTCCCAGAAGGAGGACCACTTTACAATAACAAGGAACTGAAAGATGGGATTCTGATTCTTGAAGAAAATGTATTGCAAACTATCAATTATGAAAATGTTTACTTTCGTAATGTGTGGTGACTTCAATGCTAGGACAGGTAATGAACAACCTACAGAGGAGCAGATGTTTTAATTATGTACAGTGTGCAGATGATGAGAGATGAAAATTATTACATAAAGCGTTGTTCCAAGGATGCAATTGTGAACAATTTTGGACAGTCGTTGTTGGATTTTTGTTTTATGTTTAATCTTTCGATTGTAAATGGTTCATGTAGCACTGATGCAGAAGGAGAATTTACTTTTGTATCTCCACATGGGTGTAGTGTTATTGATTATTTTTTGGTGTCAAGAGAAATAGCTTCTGATTGCAATTTAAAAGTGAATGATAATCTTTTTTCATGGCATTTACCAGTGCAGCTTACTTGGAAAACAATGTTCAGTCAGAAATGATATGCCAGCTGCACCCATCATCAGTGAAGAGCGAGTAATATGGTCAGATGAAAACGTGCAGATGTTTAAAGACGAGTTAAATTCTGACGAATTTAAGAAGAGTATTGCCAGAGCCACGGATATTTTAGTTAATGATGTGAATGAGTGTGTTGAACTTTTTCGAATGCGTTATATGGAGCTGCTGCGTGTATGATTAGGGTGATAAGTAGGAAGAAAAGAACAACGAACGAATGGTTTGATGATGAATGTGATAAGAAGAAAAAAATTTGTCAAAAGACTGTTACAACAATTTCAGAGAGCTAGAACAGTCAAAGGAAAAACTGAGAAGAAGAACATTTATACTGAAGAGAGGAAACAATACATTGAACTGAGGAAAGAAAAGAAAAAGGCATTTGACGAAAAAAAAAAAGTGCAAAAGTTAAAAGAGTCGATAAATGATCCAAGGTTGTTCTGGACGACAATCAGGTCAATTAATAGAAAGGCTGTTATTTTATAATGAAAAATAACTTCACAACAGTGGCACGACCATTTTTGCAGTGTATTCAACTCATTTGAATGAACACGACGTTGCAAATACAGAACACGTTGAAGTCGAAGGAATGTTGGGTGAACCTTTATTTAATGATCCTATCACATTAGAAGAAGTGAAATCAAGTATTAGGCATCTGAAAAATGGGAAAAGTGCTGGGTCGGATAAAATAATCAGTGAGATGTTAAGACATGCAAATGACGTCCTAAACTTTTTGGTTTCATTATTTAAACACATTATTTGACAATGGGATATTTCCCAAGGGATGGTCGAAGTCAATTATTGTCCCGATCTATAAAAAGGGGGATGCAAATAGTCCAGATAATTACAGAGGTGTAGCTCTTACAAGTGTAGTTAGTAAAGTATACACTTATATTTTGAACAAAAGATTAACAAATTGGGCACAGAGAGAGGAGAAGATAGTTGAAGAACAAGCAGGTTTTCGAGCAGGATACAGCACTATTGACCATATTTTCACATTATATGCATTAGTTCAAAAGTTTCTCATGAAGAACACTAAACTATATGTCGCTTTTGTGGACTTTAAAAAGGCGTTTGACTCTATAAATAGAAATATGTTATGGCATGTCCTGAGAAAAAATGGTGTCAATGGTAAATTGTACCAGGCGCTTTGTGGGATACACAAATCGTCATTGCTTGTGTGTGCGTGAAAAGAATGCTTATTCTGATTTATTTTTATGTCCACGTGGCGTAAAACAAGGCTGCCTTTTGAGTCCACAGCTGTTTGCATTTTTTTTATAAATGAATTAGCCCTTGAAATGTCCAGAAAAGGTAGACATGGTGTACAGATGATCCCTGGAGCTGTTGAACTATTTATGTTGCTATTTGCTGACGATGTAATTTTAGTTTCAAGCACTGCTGTTGGTTTACAGAATCAGCTTGATGTATTGAAGTGTGAGGCAGATAGGTTACAATTAACTGTTAATTTAGATAAGACAAACATAATAATTTTTCGCATGGGTGGTTACTTGTCTCAGAGAGAAAAATGGTATTACTCTAATGCTGAGGTAAAGGTGACCAATGCATACAAGTACCTCGGAATGATCTTTTACAACGAAGTTAAGTTTACATTCCGGATGGTCTGAAACGTTTAGGAAAGGGGAAAAAAAAAAGAGTAATAGAAATTCTGAGAGCAATGAAAAAAATAAATGCAATTGATCCCTCTTTATTTTTTTGGAAGTTATTTGATACTCAAATAGAACCAATGTTAACATATGCAGCAGAAATATGGGACTTTGAAGAAAATCTGCAGATGGAAAAAGTACATACTTTTGCGATTAAACGGTTTCTAAATATTCCATTGCACTCATCAAATACAATGGCATATGGTGATTCTGGAAGATATCCTCTTTTCATTCGATCTTTTGGGCAAATGCGTTAAGTATTGGTTAAAACTTACCCAACTACCTACAAGTAGATTATGCAGACAAGCATACGATATGTTGCTACGGCAATTTGAGTTAGGAAAGCAGAACTGGGTTGCTTGCTACTATAAAGCAGCAGTTTTGACAGTAAACGGATTTGGTGTGGTATGGCTCAGTCAGGGGGTTGGCGATGAAAGAACATTTATGTTGGAATTTAAAGACCGTCTCATCGCATGTTATAAACAAAATTGGCATTCCAAGATGGAAGATGATATGAAGTATTCTTGGTTTTATTCGTTTAAAAGTAAAAGTATCTTACAACCTGAAAAATTTCTGACTGTAGTTACCAATAAATGGCACAGGGATATGCTTGCTAGATTTAGAAGTAGGACACTTGGATTAAATGCAAACAAAAGATGGTTTAATCCCGAAGACACTGTAAACGATTTGTGTGTAATGTGTACAGATGGTATGAGAGAAAATGAAGATCATTTTTCATATTCTTCTGTGCAGCTTATAACGATATCAGACAGAAGTCTCAGCTTTTCAATATTATTGCGACAGAAAATCATAATTTATATAGTTTGTTGACCTCTGACAATAATAGGATAATAACTCTACTGGCTAAATATGTGGCAGAAGCATCAAATGTTAGGAAAAAGAAATGCTCGGTAAGAACTAATGTTTGAGTATGTTTGAGTTTGTTTTCATGTATTCAGCAAGCTTGATGACCTTAGTAGAAATGGTTTTTCTTTTCTTCACTAGTATAGCTAGTGATGAGACGGACAGTGATGATAGATGTGACAGTGCAGGAAAGTTTATAACAGTGAATATGTGTGCCTGGGTGAGGCACTTGTGTCTATGATCATGTTGTTACTTAGAAATAAAAACTACATATTCATTTTTAGTGACGAAAAAGCACGTCATTATTTTCCTTTTCTTCAGCATGGCTTCAAGCCTCATCATTACTATTTACGTAATCCGATACAATTCATGTTTCTTTGCATTATAAACTTGTTTTTTCGGCGCTGCAAATATTAATTTACCCCCCCCCCCCCCCCCCTCCCCCCCAGCTATGTCTGATTTGAGAGGTTGTTTTAAGTACATGCTCTCTCTCTCTCTCTCTCTCTCTCTCCTCTCTCTCTCTCTCTCTCTCTCTCTCTCTCTCTCTCTCTCTCTGTGAGAGAAAGACGTGACGTAACTCACACACTGCTCATTCCAGCCCTATACACACAGTCACACTCGGTCGAGTCCAATAGCAGCATCAACGCCAGCGCTCCTCCATCCTCTAAGGCTGTCTATGTCATTTGTAGGAAAATGATCAGAGCAGACTCCGCACTGCTGCTGGCTCAGTGGTGCCTCTGTGCGCGCGCGCGTGTGTGTGTGTGTGTGTGTGTGTGTGTGTGTGTGTGTGTGTGTGTGTGTGTGTGAGTGTGTGTGTGTGCGCGCGCGCGCGCGCGCGTGTATGTGTATGTGAGAGAGAGAGAGAGAGAGTATGTCTGTGTATGTGAGAAAGAGAGAGTGAGAGAGAGAGAGAGTGTTTGTGAGAGAGAGAGAGAGAGAGGAGAGAGTGTGTGTGTGTGTGAGTGAGTGAGTGAGAGAGAGAGAGAAGAGAGAGAGTGTGTGTGTGTGTGTGTGTGTGTGTGTGTGTGTGTGTGTGTGTGTGTGTGTGTGAGAGAGAGAGAGAGAGAGAGAGTATGCGTGTGTGTGTGTGTGTGTGTGTGTGTTGTGTGTGTGGTGTGTGTGTGTAAAACTTTCTACAGACATCGCCTACTCCGCTCTCCCTCTATTGACGACGACACGATTCACAAGGAAGCGAAGCAGTTTGCATGTTAGCCTCCCTTTCTTACACGCTTCTCTTCGGTTTGACGAGAGAAACGCATCACGTCTTGTCGA
>JADBJO010003666.1:230000-233512 GCA_016801955.1 Conus betulinus | reverse complement strand
CGAAACTGAGAAGGCGGTGGACGGTAACAAGGCCACCAACATCGCTCAGTGTGTTCACACGGGGTGAGTGCAGAACGTAATGTGTGACCTTTCACCTTTCTCCAGAGTTCTAGAGAGGTTAAAACTGGTCAAACTGTATATGGTCTTCATCGTATTCTTCATTGTCTCCTTCTTGGCACTGTTTCTTCGCTCTTGTTCTTTTCTCTACAGCTCCTTCCTTTTCTTCTTCTTCTGCTCCTCCTCCTACCCTTCCTCCTCCCCCTCATTCTCCTCCTCCTTCTCCCTCTTCTTCTTCTTCTTCTTCTTCTTCTTCTTCTTCTTCTTCTTCTTCTTCTTCTTTCTTTCTTTCTTTCTTTTCTTTCTTTATTCATCTCCCTCCGGGGGTTACGACCCTGCCAGACTCAGGAGTAGCGTGGTCCAGTGATCTCTTAGGCTCTGCTGGATGGAAAGCTAGTTCTGGATATCGCTTTTAGGCCTGTATAGCCAAGTTGCTGACTGGCTGCTTAAGCAAGAGGTGATAGGATTTGATGCCCTTGATACAGTCTCTCATGTCAGACAGGGGAAGGGTTAGGGTCCTGACAAAGTGTATCCCGCCTTATCCCTGTTCTCACTTCCGCCTTTCTTAGTGGATTTCTCCTATCTCCTTCTCCCCTTCCGGTCTTCTTTTCTACATAATTATGGTCTACTTAAGATACACTGTGTTTGCTGTGTGGTGCGACCTGTGATGGAGGGGAATAAGGTCCAGGCCGGGAATTGATAGGGCAGGTGCTTTCAACACGTCTTTGGCTCGGACCAATTCTAGACAGGAGGTAGACACTGGTCCATGTGTATCACTCCACTACCCCTGTGTGGGACTGGGTCAAGCCAGGCAGTTCCTTCGTCGGCCAAGGTAACCTCTGTGGTGCTCCACTCTCTGTTCTGAGGAGTTTATCAGGACCAGGGGGAGACTGAATTTGTTGGTTTCTGTCTGTCATAGATTTCTCCCGAATCCTGGAAGGGGTCACGACATTCTCTTGGCGCTGGTCTCTTATCTGTACTCCATGCTGGATGGAGGATTGACATTCAGTCGAGTACGAGATGACTTCTTCACTATACCCCCCTCCCCCAAAAAAAGAAACAAAGCAAAAGAAGACAGAAGACCAGAGAGTACAGATACAGGCTGAACCGTTCCAGGACTCCATTATTGACAATGACCCTGACACAGAAGCAGCAGAAAACAATCAGACAGGGCATAGTGCAGGGAGGCACTGAAAAAAAACTATTTCTGCGTTAGTCCCTTTTCCGATCCAGTAAGGCTTCCAAGACATTGCAGGCGACCCAAAATCCGTCCAAAGGCTACTTTTTCATCGTATGCCAGTCAAAACAAGAATCAAAACAGTTCTGAAGAGTTTACAAAATGGTTGACAGGGGAGGGTGGGGTTGAGGTTTTAGCGGTGTCTCCACACAAGTAGCTGAATCCACTAGAGGAGTCGTCAAGTGCCCTGACCTCAATGACGTTTCACAAACTTCAGTTTCAAAGCAGACCTCCATGTCCCATCTCGAATGAGGTGTGCTTTTGCTGCCAGCAATTTGGCTACATTCAAGACAGGTACTTGGAGGAAGAGATTAATGTCTTTGCTGCAAAAACAGTCCACATAGGGCGTTACTGGACAGCAGCCCTTTGTGCCTGCTGCAGTGGCAGCCACCCCTCTTCCTCATGGGGCAACCCAAAGTGGCAACTTGAAAAAATCAATTAAAAAGTGAAAAACAACACAGAGAAATCCATTTCAGAAACCAAAAGGCTGGTTATTGGTAATCAGATCGTTTTCAGTACGTCATATTTCGCTGCTATCAAGAAGGATTTGACAGTGTCTGTCCCAGACTGGCCAGTGGTCTGAAAACCCTCTGTTGCTGGGCGTTCCAGGAAACCTTCCATCCCCTTTCGACCCTCTGATCTCAAATCCGAAACTCAACCAAAAGTAAAGATGGTGGAGGTGGCCCCCAAGTCTCCAAGCTCTCCCACTGAGTCTCAATTGGCAGGGTGGTTAGCTGGTGGGACCATAGACTCTATGAAAAGAAAAGAGTAGAAAAAACAGACAGTGGAGTTGTGTGTGTATGACCGTTTATTTTTTATCCCGCCATTAAGGTAGACATACTCCATCTTTGGGGAAGGTGCATGCTATGTGTAACATCTCAGCCATACTAACGGCCAAACTGGCCTTCTCTTCAGAAAGTTGTGATGCGATTTTACGTGCGTGTAAGATGTTGGAACTTCAGTTTATAGTCTCATTCGAAGGACTGTATGGGGAATGGAGTCAGAACCAATGTTAACTCTGAGGGAAAAATCCCCCTGTACCGAAATTCGATCCTGCAACCCCAGGATCACAAGTCTGGCACTCTACCAACTGAGCTATTTCAGTCCCCACCCAGTTAACTATCTTTAACCCTTTTTGGCTTTCACATATTCTCCAAACTAGCACAACCCACTTAAATGGCATAATGGGAGGAGCCTGGTTACTAAGTCACAAATCTCGTGTTCAATTCTATTGATTTGAATACTCCTCATCAAGTTTTACTTGCTAGAATTGCTTTACATCAAATGATAACAGTTTATTTTTATATTTATCTCCATCTGCATCTGTTAGTCAACAACAGCTAATTAGCCTGAATGAAGAACTTCCATGACCTTTTTGTTTTGCTGTTGGGCAGTTCTAATGGGCATTGTGATAATGTGATTTCTTCATCCAATGGTCTGCTTCTTGAAAATGTCTTTTCAGAGCAGGATTTCCGTTTTCTAAATAATCAGTTTTCAGCATATCTCCATTCTTCCATAGGTACATTTTCATGTCTAGGTGTTTCAATATGCGATCCATCACTGGTCTTGGACTGTGAATGGCGCGATCACGACAATCTTAATGGAAGAAGATTGTTGTGAAATATGAGAATAAAGAAAGCTGCAGTTAACCTCAGCAACTCAATTATCCAGAAGCTACCTGGGACCTCCTTGCAGGACGTATTCAAAAAGAACTTATTGAAGAGGACGTTCTCTGAAGTCCAGATGCTGCCTTACAGACATTCTCATAAACTGTTCAAAAAACAGTATTCTAACTGCATCTAACAAAGTGCAAATGACCAAAACACCTTGATCTAGCTCTGAATGTCAAGAAGAAGAAAAAGAAACACCCGAAGGTGCTGGGAGGACCCAGAGAAGCACTGCCTTCACCTGCCCTTTGAGCAGTCCTGTACCATCCTTGGAGGCCTGCGCTGTGTTGACAATGGGTACAAAAAACACCTTGATCTAGCTCTGAATGTCAACATAATTATTACAAATGAACGCAAACCAGCTCAATGTTATCACAGACTGTAACAAGTCGTCCGAATGTTCTCCAGTCCTTTAAGCAATGTAAGAGTAATTTTGCCAATGCTGAGATTAGTTCCTTGGATCCTTCAGCTGTGCGAACTCCGGCATCACCAGTAGGGCTACCTCGAGGTGGATGCTGAAGGAAGGAGAGTTACTGGGAAGTGATTCGCAT
>JADBJO010003666.1:212500-225000 GCA_016801955.1 Conus betulinus | reverse complement strand
CTTGGATTCGGAAACTTCATTAAGTAACCATAGTCGAAAAAATACTCTTCTCATTATATTACTAGGCAGAAATTATTCATCAAGTAGGTGCTGATTTGTCTGGGCATGATCAGTTAAATATTTTCTGAAGAGATGTATTCAAAAGCATATAAAGAAATAGATGAGATTGTTGGTGTCAAAACTGCAGATGAATTCTGTTTAGTGCCTTTATTTTGTAACAGGAACTTGAGGATTGGGGGCAGATCTCAATTTTATAAAAACTGGATAAAAAAATGGTGTATTCTGCTTACGGAATCTTTTAGACGAAAATGGTGATTTTTTTTTTTTAGTTTCCAAACCTTTGTTGATAGGTATAACATCAGTACAGATTTTGTAACATATAAACGGTTATATTAGTGCTGTGAAAAGTATTCGAGAGAAGCTGGAGAAGAAATAAAATGTTATGAAGAAGGTGAGTCAAGTAAAGTAAACTAATGTCTGTGATATGTTCAGTTTCACGAGGGGCTTCACTTATTATGATCTACTTAATCAAGACACTCTAGAGCCAACTTTTTGCAATAAATGGAATGAAAGATTACCGAAGGATGTTAACTGGGCTAAAACTTTTCAGAAAATCTAACAGATAAAAGATATTAAGTTAAGATGGTTATAGGTTTGAATTAATAATAGGATACTAGTGACCAATACTGTTTAAAAAAAAAAAAAAATAGGCATTGAAAATTCAGAAAAATGTTCTTTTGTCAGAGAGAAACAGAAAAACATTCAACATTTGTTTCGGCACTGCCCTCATGTTCAAACGTTTTGGCAAGAATTTCAAAAAAAAATGAAATGAACAGAAAATGCGAAACTATGAATCTATTGTTGAATGAAAAGATTGTGTCCTATTTGGTTGTGACAGTGATTTTAGATCGGATAAAACATTTGACTTAATTCTGTTACATGCCACATTTTATGTTTACCAATGTAAATATGATAAAGATTTGCCATTATTTCAAGTTTTTATCGTGTATTTGAAAGCAAGGTATGAAAGAAAAGTATGCTGCCTGTCTTCAAATGTGCCTCACAAGCTCGTTACACAATAGCTCCCATATTCTTTTTTTTATGGATTAATGCTTTTTTTTTTTTGCAAGGTTTCCAAATAACATGACAACGGTCATATGCTTTGTTTTCCCTGTTTGATTAATTTATTTGCTCGGTTCAGTCATTTTGTTTTCATTTATTTAACAATTATTCTTTTTGTGTTTACCTTTAGTGGTTATTAGTGTGTTTATATATGTCTATGATTAGATTTTCTAAAAAAAAACGCATACAGTGTTTATAAGTGACCGTTATCACTTTGATGGTAGTAGAAGTAATAACAGTAGTAGTCGTGGTGGTAGTAGTTGTTCTATTGATGGTATTAGTACTCACAGTAGTAGCAAGGTGATGATGTTGAAGATGTCGATGGTAAAGGTGATGGTAATGATGACTATGATGATGATGTGTATTTTGCTGTTGTTGTTAATGTCTTACTGCGAAAAGTATGCGTTTTGCGTTGTGTATTCCTTACTTGTAACTTCTTGTTATGTTTAGCAATAAAATATGTATTAAAAAAAAAAAAAAAGAAAAAAAAAAAAAGAGATCGAATCTCGCGAGCGCCTGAATTTTTTTAAATGGCCGTTTTCGCTGTCCGTCTTACTATATATTTTTTTTCAGTACACGTATGGTGTTAGGTCCTGTCTCTTTATCACCCTATCTCCTCTGTTAACTCTATGCTCACACACACACACACACACACACACACACACACACACGCGCGCGCGCGCGCGCGCGCGCGCACGCACGCACGGACGGACGGACGCACGCATGCACGCACACACACACACACACACACACACACACACACACACAAACACATACACCTATTGGGGTTATCCACCTTATGATAGTATTGTCTTACAACAACTTGGTGCCGCACCTAAATAAGCCCCCCCCCCCCCCCCCCCCCCCCCCCCCCCCCTTAAGACGACAGCATTTTACTTACATTGACTTTAAGACTTAATACAGAGGCTGTTCTCTGTAGGCTGTTCAGTTGGGCTTGAAAACCAACTACAGTTTCTGAAAGAAGAACATCATCATCTGCCAACAAGAGGACAAACAGTCTAAAAGCATCGCGCATGAGCGCAACATCATGCCTGCTATTACTGATGACTTCGAGAGCTAATTCATTCATAAATAACGAAAACAAAATCGGACTACAGATATCATCCTGTTTAACGCCAGAATAACATTGAAAAAATTCCGTAAACCTGGCCACCACACCGCACACACGCTTTCACACTAACGTACATGCTTTTCACACAACGATATAGTTCACCTCTGATTCCATTCTTTAACAGCATTGGCCACAAAAGGTCCTATTAATAGTATTGGAACACTTTTCGAAATAAAAAAATGCAGCATTAAGTTTACGATTTGAGGATAACTGTTTTTGCACACATGTCATTAAAAGTAAAAAGATGATCAGCAGTAGAGTATCCCCTTTTAAACCCTGCCTGACATTCCCCTGTGATATGTCTCCTCAACCCATGCTTGCAATCGCCTGTTTATAATGGTTCTGTATACTTTACTTCCTGTATGACATAAACTAACACCTCTTTAATTGCCAGGCTGATTGACATTCCCTTGTTTGAGTAATGGCAAGATAACAGATTCGGTCCAGCATTTCGGATATACACATCTATCCAAAAGTACATTGCAAAATTCTAATAAGTATGGAACTACCAGTTCGTGAGCATTCTTCAATATTTCACCAATCAGACCATCAGGGCCTGCTGCTTTCTTCGGGTTTAGTGCTGAGAAAACTTCTTCCCCTGTTATTGGCAGCATCAGGTGTGTTTTGACCAATAGCTATTTAATCTTTTTTTTTCAGTAATGTTCGGAAATGTTGAAACCATTCATCATCAGTAATTTGATTCCTTTTTATTTTCCTTTTGGAAAAAATCATATGTACTGTGTCCAAAAAATCACGTTGATTAGGAACAGCAGAAATTAATTATCAATCAACATAGCCTTATACGATTTTTTATGAAGAATCATATTTTTTATACTTTCTCCTACATTTACGATAACAAAAAATGTTACGGGCATGTGGTCAGTATCAATCTGGTCAAGAACAGAAAGTTTACAATTTTTCGTAAGAGTAGCCAACAGATCACTGGACATCAAGAGAGAGAGAGAGAGAGAGAGAGAGAGAGAGAGAGAGAGAGAGAACAAAATGAAACGAACCGAAATTCTAGATTACCAGGGTAATACATACGCAAATATGAATGCTTTTGTCCACCCAGCCCTGAGAGAGAGAGAGAGAGAGAGAGAGAGAGAGAGAGAGAGAGAGAGAGATTTTATGGCTCTCTGTTTATGCAGTGTACCGGTCCAGTGCGTTCCACCGACATCAAAGCAAGAAAGCAACAGCTGATGTCATCAAAACCGTTTGGGCCAGGAGCGTCACTGACTGTGTCAACGCATGCGTGAAAGAATCCGGATGTACATCTGTCAACCTGCAAACGAGAAACGCGGCTTTGGGGGGGGCGGGAAGCCAGAGAGTGTGTGTGAGCTGCTAACCTACAGTGGCGGCACACTTCAGTCTGAATCCGAGTGGGATTTCTACCGGCAGCGCAGTGTGCAGTTTGACACAACGCTTGTGTGAATCCATCTTTGGAGTCGGACCTATTAGACTTCAGTCCATAATGTTGTTAAATGGCGAGACACTTTAATGAAATTTTTTTTGTTTACTTTTTTTTTTTTGTTTTGTTTTGGGTTTTTTTTTTTTGTTTTGTTTTTTTTCTCCCAAACCTCTACGCCACCTCAGAGACAGTGCACCCACGCCGCACATTCTGACACCCTGTCCACAGCCACAGCTCGGTCAGTCCCACTGCAGCCCTGGCCCTGGCACCAGCAATCCACAGGGAGCAGTCAATGTCAAGTCGTCAAGAGGCAACCCACCAGAGGAGACACTGCACTGCTGCCGAGTCACTTCGGTGGTGTTCATTGGCGCCTGTTCTGATCTAACATACACAGGACACCACCTACTAAGCCCCTATTGCTTAGTCGCGGAGCCGGCGTGAGTGAGCTCTCCCTCCGAGGGCGCCACCGCGTCCATCCAACAACAGCCCCATGGACCCGCCGATACCGGTGACCCCGACGGAACCAAACCAAGGCCACAGACGTGGAGAGGACATCAAAATTGAGGTCACCATGAGAGCAGGGCATGAAGGGCCACAGAATTTGAGGCTTTTTTTTTTAAATGCTGATCGATGAGAATGAGGATGATTAAGATGATGCTACGGATTTCCATTTCGGTCTGAGACTACATGACAGGGCTGTATTCTACGCTTACTTTCATAATATACCCGGCGTCAGCCAGGCCCGAGAGATACAGGTACCTGCAGTGTTGGTCAAGAAATGGTCAGGAAACTTGAGCAACACTCTCAGAAACGCATCCATTAAGTGGATGAAACTCGACTGTGTGGTCCCAGTCTTCCCAACGGAGTCCGCAGCAAAACTCAACTCTGGGTAGGAGTCAGTCGGGGAAAAAACCCACATGACTCTGATGGGATTCGAACCCACGACCTCCCAGCCGGGAGTCCGCGACGCAAACCACTTCGCCACGGCGGCTGTTTAATAAAAAAAAAAATTGATTGGCATACATAGTGGAATGATTTTTAGTTAATGATTAATGCATCGTTGATTAAATAAACCATTGGTTTACAAACTTCTGTGAGTGAAATGGTTCGTATAGTATACCTTGATGAGGTAGATAAAACGTGACTTACACAATTTGATAAGTTAGTAAATGATTGACGTGCAAACTTCTATGAGCTAGTAAACGACTGATGTGCATACTTCTGTTTTAGTCACTGAATGATGTATGTGCTTCAGTAAGGTATTGAATTTGTTGATGTGTGTATTTTCATTAGGGAAAAAATTATTAGTAAGCATGTGTCTAGGTATGTACACGATCAGCGTAAATAACTTGTTGTGTTAAAGTGCGACTGGTATGAATGACCCTTTAAGTAATGATTAACATACATAGTTCAACGAGCCAGTTATATAATCAATGGGCATACCTATGTGTGTCAGTATTTGATCTATTTGCATACTTCGTTGTGTAAGTGTGTGCATACTTCTAGAAGTTAGTAAATGACCGATGTCCGGACGTACTTTTTATAAGTAGTTATACTCTTGCTGCCTGTGACGTGCGCAGTATTCATTCATTGTCCATGTGCAGTTCCTTCGTTTATAGCCTCTGAAGAAAACGTATTCAAAACCTGCCTGGTCTGTTTTACCCTTGTGTACTGAATCAAGCTTACCTTGCACCTTAGTTTGTGTTTCAGTGCTTAAGCTTGAGATAGAAGATGATTCAATGCTACGCCTGAACATTCGCTTTGTTAAAAAAGTTGCCAGGTTCATTACAGGTGTTAACTCGGTGTTGTTTCACAAGGTATAAAAAGCTCCCGTAGCGTCATGAGACGGACTTACTTTGTTTGCTGTTTGTGACACTGTGAGGCACTTCATCCGTTGTAAATATGTAGAGAGTGACTCCTGTCTAACCTGTACATGTACTCATATGCGCATAGAATCGTGCCTGAAGAGGTTTTTCTTGCTTCCTGTCTGGTGGATTGTAAATCGATTAAAAGATGGAGATTAGTGTTTGGTGTGTGTGTGTGTGTGTGTGTGTGTGTGTGTGTGTGTGTGTGTGTGTGTGTGTCTCTCTCTCTCTCTCTCTCTCTCTCTCTCTCTCTCTCTCTCTCTCTCTCTCCCCCCCTCTCTCCCCCCCCCCCCCCCCAAAGTCACTTTCGAGCATATCCCAATGGTGCGAAAGTAATTTCCACTGACAATCTCGTGACAGTGTTGAACCAACTTATTACAGATCAATCTCTTTCTGGCCTGTGTAATCCAAATCCTTAAAAAAAAAAAAGTACATAAGTAAACATATCAAAGATCATCTTGGCTCATGAAATCTATCAAGCGAAAGTCAGTCTACTTACAGGGAAACATTCATGTCATTTTGCCTTAAAAGAAACAACATTGATGAACAAAAAGTTCCTTTAAAAGAAACATTACCATTCTGCCGAACGACAGAGACCCCCCAAACAAAAGTTACAAGACACATCGATTTGTTTGTCTTGCGTTCGGCGAATTAGTTATTTTTCTTTCAAGTTTGTTTACATTTCCACGCACAGTCAGCTCACGTCGAAACAACCAAGACAAACAGAAAAGAAAGTCACTGTTTCTTGATTTTACGAAGGCGTTTGATGTCACTTGCATTTTGCGTCTGGTTTGAGAAGATATACATGACTGTCTAGACGTGCTTCGTAATCATCGCCTTGAACGTTGTTTGTTTTGCCTGAAGAAGACCAAAGAGGTCGAAACGCGTCTTGTTTATCGCGTTATTTGTTTGTTTCTTTCCTTTGGGGGGCATAGTGAGCTTTCTTTTATACTCATTCATTTATTTATTTATTTGTCATTTACTTGCTTGTTGGTTGGTTGGTTTATTTTGTGAGGCTGAAATTCAGGCTGAATTACAAACTACATTCGAAATGATTAAATCTAGATATTAGTAATGAAGAACTGGATATGTTTAAAGGCTGTATTCAAAGGTGTGCTGCATTCTTACGGAAGACTGTTGAGGTTGGAGTTGGTGAGCGAAGTTCGCGACGAGTGGCTGCATTTTTCATCGCTCTGGTTTTCCCGCGCGCTTGATTCTTTTTCTGATTTAGTTTTTTTCCCCTGTTTTTCTGCTGTTGATATTTGTTCTCATAATAATAATAATAATGATAATAATAATACCAATAATTGTTAATTTACAAAGCGCCTATTCTCTAAAAGTTAGGGCTCTAAGCGCTTTACATTACCAACGACAACACACACACACACACACATACATACACACACACACACACACACACACACACACACATATGCGCACCCGCGCAGGATCGCGCGCGTACACGTGCTTACGCATGACCAAACACCCACGCTCTCAGACACACGCACGCACGCACGCACTCACATCAACACGGCCTGCACGTACAAGCAGCAGAACCCACCGTGCAGACACTTGTTCATCACGTGTTCATCCCGCTGCTGTGTTGGCCGGCCCAATTTTTCTGCACCCATGATTGCTTCTTCTTTCCTATCGTTTTCTCGTTTTTGTTTGGGAGAGAGAACCGTTCAGAACAGAAAGCGGTTTTTTGGTGGTGGGGGTTTTTTTTTTTTTTTTTTTTCATCCTGACGGACCTTGCTGGGAGAGGAAGGCAAGTAGTATCCTTTGATGATGTGTTGACTTTCACTTGGTGCTGTGAGATACTGTTCTGATTTATATAGATGGGGATTTGTTCTCCTACCTCTTGTTAACCAAAAACAAAATGGCTGATATAAACACCAGAATCTTGCCCGTTTTTATTCTGAACAATCAGCTACCCGGTTTTGACCAAAGGCCTTTCACTACGGCGGAGATCTGTTCTTCAGTTGAAAAAACTGCTGGCTTTGAATCGGTGGAAGGAGCACAGAGAATAGGGAGTCTTTGGAGGATTTATCCTCGCACGTCGGAAGCGAGTTAAGATTTTGATACAGGGGTTTGTTATTAGAGGGGTACAGATGGAAGTGAAAGAAAAAAAAAAAATCCTTTTGTCGTCTCTTCTCCTGATGGGGAAGAGCAAGAAATAGCAGCGACGAAACTTACCGTGAGTAATGTTCCTCTGTCTTTCTCTGATGATGATATATTGAATGCCATTAAAAACCTGAAAACCAGTGTACGATGAAAACTTGCCGCCGAGAGAGACAGGGATGCTTATGGAAAATTCACTAGGTGGAAAAACAGGCAGAAGGTTTGCATACATTGATATTCCACCCGTTCCCCTCCCATCATTCATAGAGATAGGGCCATTTAGAGCCTCTCTCTATCATAAAGAGCAGAAGTTGGCCAGGAGAGAAACAGACTCTCAGTGCAACAGATGCTTAGGTAAGGGGCACCGAGCATCAGGGTGTGACAAAACTATAAAGTGTCGCCAGTGCTACGACGAAGACAGTCACAAGGCGGGTGACCCTGTGTGAGTGACATGACCCCTGTGGGTCAGGGGAGAACAGTGGCTGCCGAGAGAAGACTTCCGTTCGTGACAGGGCCAGTGGTAGTGCTGGCAGTGATCGAGACGGATCAATTTCCGACCGTGACAGGGCCATTGTTAGTCATACAGGTTACAGGGTCAAAAGAAGCCCCCTCCCCGACTCAGCCGGTAGGACTACTAGCTGTACCCGTACCAAAAAATCATCAACTAGCTCGACTCTCCCAGCGCTACAACCCAGTCGAGGAAATCCAGCAGGGGCAGAACTGTAAAAAGGCAGGAGCTCTCTCAAAGAAAGGGAATAGATCGAATCTGACGGCGATGATATTTACAGTGATGTGATGGTTGGCTGAATTCTTTGCGGTTCATTCTTTTCATCGGTTTACATCGGTTACGGACCAGGCAGACATTGAAAGGACAATGATTATGGCTATGTTCACGTGTGTGTGTGTGTGTGTGTATGTGTGTGTGTGTGTGTGTGTGTGTGTGTGTGTGTGTGTGTGTGTGTGTGTGTGTGTTCCGCATCTGTTATTTTTTATGGGGAAAATGAACAGATCACTACTTCCTTTCTAGGAAAATGAATCGATTACGCGTTCTTTCTTTCTTTAACACATGAGGACTGAAAAACAGATTAAAAAGAATTGCAATGTTTTCAATGTTTTAAACTACGGAAGATTGACATAGTATATCTTCAGGAAACACATATAACTGAAAGCGAAGCAAACTACTTGGAGAAACAATGGAAGGGAAATTATTCTATCAAAGCGGGACAGCTCATAGTAAAGGACAAGTCATATTAATATCTAAGCATTTCCAAGGAAATGTTGAACTTCAAAACTGCTTTGATAGAATAGTCGCTACCTCAATTAGGACGGAGAATAGGCAAGTCACATTGATTAACGTGTATGCTCCTGATGAAACGCAGGAAAAAAAATCAGACTTTTCACAAATTTACAAGACATTACTAAAATGCAAATCGAAAAACTCCTGTGCATGGGAGACTTCAACACTGCTATGTGTAATAGTCTGGACATAATATCCGGTGAACCAGACTGTGAAAAAAAAGTTACAAAATGAAACAAAATGGTTACACAAACACTGACTCGACAGATCTTTGGAGAATGTTTCTTGAGGAGGAAAAGGAGTATACTTGGTGCAGGCAAAATCCGTTCATTACACGGAGGCTTGATTTTTGCTTTGCCAGCCAAGAAGTGGCTGACAAGTGTGTTTCACGTGACATCATGTCTGTCGCCAATACGGATCATAGAGCAATAATTACTGACATAAATGATCATGAATTCGTCAGATGATAATGAATTTGTCCATTGATGACAGCACTGTGTGAGCCATCACAGCTGCATGTTAAAGATGCTGATGATGTTGATAAGGGTGAGGAAATCAAGGTCGGCCGAGATGGATATCTATAGGCTGGAAGAAAATACCACATTTTGTGGAAATCAATAAAAGAAAATCAAGAACAGAGTTGCGACATTTCTGACTTCCATTCACACTATCAAAAAGGAATTTCGAGCATGTGTGTATAGGTGTTTATTTCGCTGGCGGAAAAAAAATCTGTATATAATTTGTTTCATCATCGCTTTAAATCATTATTGGATAAACACCCAACTTATAGTAGCTTTGATAATCTGTCTTTAGTTCTTGATGGGAATCCTTGTTATCGACCAATGTAAGGTCAGTTGTTGGTATATCTAAGATAGGAGGCAACTGCAGAGGGAGAGGGCTGCCTGTGGCCTTGAGGGGTCGGGTGGAGGTGGGGTTCTGCGGGTATGTAAGGGTATTGTTTCAGGAAGTTAAAGATCGTGAACCTGTTTAGTACAAATATTGTTAATCTAATGTCGATGGTGGCAAAAAGGATAACGTTAACAATGGTGATGATGTTAACCATCATTATTGTTACTGATGTTGCCGTTGTTGTTTTTATCTGGGACCGGGGAAAGGGTTGTTAATTAGATGGACGATACTGTCAGTGAAATGTTCACCGATATTATGGTGTATGTATCTCTTTTATGATTTTTTGGTTGTTTTTGTTTGTTTACTTTATCTGTTTATTGGATTGTGCTCTTTTGTTTCCCTTGAGCTCTTGTTTTGCAAATATGATTTTTAAGAAGCCGAATCTGCATATTAAAGTGACGTTTTTGTGGGTGCAGTTGTGATAGGATGGATAGTGAATTACCGTACATTTACCTGAATAACTGCATTGAAAAGATTGCGTTTTTCCCTTTGTTCTCTCTTCTTCTCTTTTTCTTTTTCTTTTTCTTTTCCTTTTCTTTTAATTTTCTTTTCTTTTTTTTTAAAAATTTCTTTTTTTCTTTAAATTTTATTTATTTATTTATCTTTCGTATAGAAATGAATTTGTTGCTTGAATGAGATGATGGAGCAGGGAATCCTTGGTGTGTGTGTGTGTGTGTGTGTGTGTGTGTGTGTGTGTGTGTGTGTGTGTGTGTGTTTTATACAGTAACAAATGCGGTAATTTTTGCTTTCTATATACCTCCCCCCCCCCCCCCAACACTTCATTCGACTACACAAAATGGTTTCGTGCTTTAAAAAAAAAAAAGTGGGGACGGGTGGAGGGAAAAGGAAATGATGACTGTGTTATTGCTGCTGGGGGGAGAATCAATGGAAGAATATTCAATTTTTTAACAACTGTCTGTACCTTACTGTTGATCATTTCCCCTAAATTTGTCGCTAGGTTTGGTTCTGTTTGAGCTTGGTATGGTTTTGTGTTTAATTTGCTTTAAAACGGTGTGTGTGTGTGTGTGTGTGTGTGTGTGTGTGTGTGTGTGTGTGTGTGTGTGTGTGTGTGTGTGTGTGTGTGTGTGTGTGTGTGTGTGTGTGTGTGTGTGTGTGTGTGTGTGTGTGCTTTGTGTGTGTGTGTGTGTGTGTGTGTGTGTGTGTGTGTGTGTGTGTGTGTGTAGATGTATGCAGGTATATGTGAATGTGCGTGCGCGCGCGCGCGCGCGCGCGCGCGCGTGTGTGTGTGTGTGTGTGTGTGTGTGTGTGTGTGTGTGTGTGTGTGTGTGTGTGTGTGTGGGTGGGTGGGGGGTGGTGTGTGAAGGAAGATTGAAGTGTGCTGCATCAATGGAAAACAATATGCTTTTGAAACTGAATATCTATGTTTCTTTTATTGCTTCAGTTTTTGATGATCTTTCCTTCGCAGAAGTTTTCCTTCGTCAGAGATTTTATCTCAATCGTTTTTGTTTTTGCATGGATGTACTTAGAGAACAATGCATGCAAAGTGCAGACAGTTGTCCACATGCACATTATACGCATGGAATATGAATACAGAAATATACAAATGTATATTTGTGCAGCTAGAGGTAATTTGTTTGGTTGATTGGTGGTTGGTTGGTTGTTTTTTATGTCTTTGTTTTTTCCATTTGTTTCTTCGTTATTCTTGTCGCTGTTGTTGTTTTATTCGAGTACCTGCTTTTTTTTCCTTTTGTCACAGAAGTACAAAAACTTGTTTTGATGTTTTATGTCATTTGCAGAGTAATTGTTTTGCGTACTGTCGTTATACTTTTTCTGACACTTTTGTGGTCACAAGAGTACGAAATACTTGCTTTGATTTAATTTCATTTGCACAGTGATTGCCATTGTATAATACCGCCTTTTTTGTTTGTTTGTTTTTTTTGTTGTTGTGACGGCTCATATACACTCATTTGAAACGCTCTTGTAGATGTCTGATACTATGTAAGTTGTTTTCCCTTGGAATTTTCTATCACTTTAAGATATGATGTAATGTGATGTGTCTTGTGTTGTGTGTGTGTGTGTGTGTGTGTGTGTGTGTGTGTGTGTGTGTGTGTGTGTGTGTGTGTGTGTAAGACAGGGGGGGAGGGGCGGGGGGGGGGGGGGGGGGGGGAGGGAGAGAGAGTGCACGCGCGCGCGTGTGTAAGGGTGTTTGTGTATGTGCCTGTGTGTGTGTGTGTGTGTGTGTGTGTGTGTGTGTGTGTGTGTGTGTGTGTGTGTGTGTGTGTGTGTGTGTGTGTGTGTGTGTGTGTGTGTGTGTGTGTATGTGTGCGTACGTGAGTGCATGCTCGCGTACGTATGTGTGTGTGCTGTGTGTGTGTGTGTGGGGGGGGGGGGGGGGGGGGGGCGTGCATGCACATGTGCATGTGTGATTGAGTGCATGTGAGTGAGTGTGGGTGCTCGGGATTGCGTGCATTTGTGTTTGAAAGTTTCGTAGTGTGTATGTGTGTGTGTGTGTGTGTGTGTGTGTGTGTATGTGTGTGTGTGTGTGTGTGTGTGTGTATGTGTGTGTGTGTGTGTGTGTGTGTGTGTGTGTGTGTGTGTGTGTGTGCGCGCGCGCGCGTGCGCATAGTTTTTTTGTATTGTGCATGCCCGCGTGTATGTGTGTGCGTGTGTGTGCGCGCGCGCGCG
>JADBJO010003666.1:190000-207500 GCA_016801955.1 Conus betulinus | reverse complement strand
GTGATGGTGGTGGTGGTGTTTTTGTTTTTCGGTTTGTTCTGGATGATTTTTGTGTGTGTGTGTGTTTTTCCTCCTTTTGTTACAGTGTTTAACATGCAGGCATTTTCTGTCGTAAACTAATGGATATAGACAAAACTGTGATGACTGTGGGGGGACAGCAGTCTACATCATGTGCAGTGTTTCGCGGCCCTTGTGGTTTTTATGGGCTGTTTTTTAAGCACTCTGCACTGGTTTTTCTTTCTTTCTTTTTTTTCCATGTCGAGGTGAATAAGATAGTGGAGTCTCATATGCAATAAAGCGTATTTTAATTCACTTTGATGTCAGCAAGAATTCAGTTATCATGTTGGTAAGTGATGTGCATATTTCATTGATTGTATTTGTTACATTTTCAGGGCTGCGTGCAATCAAGAATGTAGTTGTCTGTTAGTAATTGATGTGCATAATTCATTGATAGATTGTATTTGTTACTTTTTCAGGGTCGTGTGCTATTAAGAATTTAGTTATCATGTTAGTAATTGATGTGCATAATTCATTGGTGTTGTATTTTTGCTTTTTTCAGGCCTCTGTGCTATCAAGAATTAGTTATCATGTTAGTCACTGATGTGCATTTTCATTGTAGATTGTATTTGTTGCTTTTTTCAGGCCTGCTATCAAGAATTTAGTTATCATGTTAGTCACTGATGTGCAAATTTCATCGATAGATTGCGTTTGTAATGCTTTTTCAGGGCTGTGTGCTATCAAGCATTTAGTTATCATGTTAGCAACTGATGTGCAAATTTCATCGATAGATTGCATTTAATGCTTTTCAGGGTTGGACTCTTCTTTCTGTGTGTATTATGTGGAAGGCATAGCATGATGGCTGGAATATGTAAATAATACCCAACTGAAACCAAACCATTGGTATTCTATATTTTTGGACGCTCGTTCATTTTCGTTGTCCTAAGTTTTTGTATCGTGCCTGAAGAAGACCTAAGAGGTCGAAACGCGTCGTGTTTTGTCTTGTGATTCATTTGTCCACGGTTTTGGGGTTTTTTTTTTTTTCGGTTCGCTAACATTTGTTTAAGATTTGTTTAGATTTCCGCCTGCAGCCGTCTCACCTTGCAACTATATATATAATAATTTAATTAATATAGTACAAATAATGAGTACGTTTTGTTTTGCAGCTCTTCTGTCTCAAAAGAAGGTTCTTTAAGAATCAAACATTGGTAAAATATATAAAGAAGTACACAAAAGGAAGAGACAACTGACAATCGTGAGTTCAAAACAACTCGTGAGGTTCGCGGGCTCGGATGTTGATGGCCTGAAAAAACCCTCTCTGGCCACCCAGCATGTCATCCTGATTCGTGTCAGGAAGGTGAAAGCGGTAGAAAGAGAGGATGAGAACCGCCTTTCCATGGTGCTGTGCCCAGACACGGCGGACCTCTGAAGCCTGTCACTCTTAGCAAGACTCAGGCTCTGGTGCTTGTTTCTGCGCTTGCTATTTGCGACAACTGGCCCCCCGGAACATGCTCAACGATCAAGGTGAGACACTTGTATAGCAAATGAGATCAGCCAATCAGAGTAAAGGTGAAGGGCTCGTGTAATTGAGATCCACCGTCTCCTCCGAGCGTGGTTTTCCATTGGTCTTTGTAATTGCTCTTCACCAACATCGGAAACTGGCCCTGGCTTTCAGGTTCCGCATCATGTACGATTCCGCCATGCCATCTCTGCTCTCCACACAGAAGTCATGAAGCCAGAACGCCTCCACCAGCAGTGAATGAACGGCGCAGGGTAAACCGCCTGAGGTGAGGAAGGAACTCCGTGTCCACGTGCCACGACTATGCTGATTGGCATACTGCTTTCCGGAGAACTCGCCTAGAGTGACCAGGTTCACTGGCCGGGCGGCTTTTATGGGGCCACGTACTTTTCACCTTTTTAACGAGGTTGGGGGCAGAGTCGCTGCAACAATCAAAGAGCAAATTCATGTGGAAGAGATCGAAACTTTCTTTGTTTTGTCGGGCACGGCTTCGCTTTCATTGTTGTTCTTTGTACGGCAGCAGTGGAAGGAGGTGGGGGGGGGGGGGGGGGGGGGGGGGGTGGGGGGGGGGGGGGTGGAGTGGGGGTGGTCCTGTGTGCACGCCCTCAGAACCAATCAGGTCATTGAGGGCATTTCATCTTCCCCCTTTATAATTGTCATAGTCATCACCCACCCAAAAACAACAGTACCATCATAACAATAAAGGTGATGATTGAGACTTTTATCCCCCCTACACTACCGTCCCTTAAACCATGGGTTCTGATCACAAGGGGAGGAGGGAGGTAAAGAATAACCAGAAGAACGGCAAAGTTCTGAAATGGGCGATGTTGTTTAGGGCTTCTAGCTGACACTATTAAAGGCTGGACACAGCAGAAGTATTTCCTTTATTCGCCTTGTCCAACTTACTAAATACACATTGATTCTCAGCTTGACGATTTCAATTACCATCACGATAACTGTCTTGTCGTACACCAAGTTATGAGCAAGTCCATAAAACTTTTTTGCCAAGATTAGGGGGGGGGGGGGGGGGGGGGGGGGGAGAGAGAGAGAGAGAGAGAGAGAGAGAGAGAGACAGAGAGAGAGAGAGACAGACAGACAGACAGACAGACAGACAGACAGACAGAGAGAGATTAGTCGGGTTGGGGTGAGTGGTTAGAATGAGGTTGTGTGTGTGGACAGGAGAGAGGGAGGCGAACGAGGTGAATAGACAAGACAGAGAGGGGGGGGGGGGGAGGAGAGAGAGAGAGAGAGAGAGAGAGAGAGAGAGAGAGAGAGAGAGAGAGCTGAGCTGAATGAACGGCGAGCGAGAGAGAATGAGGTGAGAGTGGACAAGAGAGAGAGGGGGAATAAGTTGAGTATACAGAGAGAGATGGGGGATGAGGTGAGTGGACAGGAGAGAGATGAAATCTGAGGTGAGTGGACAGGAGAGACATGAGTAATGAGGTGAGTAGATAGGAGAGAGATGAAGGATGAGGTGAGTGGACAGGAGAGAGATGGGGAATGAGGTGAGTGGACAGGAGAGAGACAGAAATTAGTGTGAGTGGACAGGAGAGAGATGGGAATGAGGTGAGTTGATAGGAGAGAGACAGAGAATGAAGTGAGTGGACAGGAGAGAGATGGGGAATGAGGTGAGTGGACAGGAGAGAGATGGGGAATGAGGTGAGTGGACAGGAGAGAGATGGGGAATGACCTGAGTGGACAGGAGAGAGATGGGGAATGAATGAGTGGACAGGAGAGAGATGGGGATGACCTGAGTGGACAGGAGAGAGATGGGGAATGAGGTGAGTGGACAGGAGAGAGATGGGGAATGACCTGAGTGGACAGGAGAGAGAGATCGGGGGAATGAGGTGAGTGGACAGGAGAGAGACAGGGATTGAAGAGTGAGTGGACAGAGAGAGAGTGGGAGACAGAGAGAGATGAGATGAGTGGACAGGAGAGAGAGGGAATGAGGGGAGCGGACAGGGAGAGAGAGAGGGAATGAGGTGAGTGGACAGGAGAGAGAGAGATGGGGAATGAGGTGAGTGGACAGGAGAGAGATGGGAATGAAGTGAGTGGACAGGAGAGAGATTGGAATGAGGTGAGTGGACAGAGAGAGATGGGAATGAGGCGAGTGGACAGAGAGAGATGGGAATGAGGTGCGAGTGGACAGAGAGAGATGGGAATGAGGTGAGTGGACAGCAGAGAGATGGAATGAGGTGAGTGGACAGGAGAGAGATGAAGAATGACCTGAGTGGACAGGAGAGAGATGGGGAATGAGGTGAGTAGATAGCAGAGAGATGGAGAATGAGGTGAGTGGACAGGAGAGAGATGGGGGTATGACGTGAGTAGATAGGAAGAGAGATGGGGATGAGATGAGTGAACAGGAGAGAGATGGGGAATGAAGTGAGTGGACACGAGAGAGAGATGGGAATGAGGTGAGTGGACAGGAGAGAGATGGGGGATGAGGTGAGTGGACAGGAGAGAGATGGGAATGAGGTGAGTGGACAGAGAGAGATGGAATGAGGTGAGTGGACAGGAGAGAGATGGGAATGAGGTGAGTGGACAGAGAGATGGGGAATGAAGTGAGAGGACAGTAGAGAGATTGGAATGAGGTGAGTGGACAGGAGAGAGATGGGAATGAGGTGAGTGGACAGGAGAGAGATGGGCAATGAGGTGAGTGGACAGGTGAGAGAGATGGAATGAGGTGAGTGGACAGGAGAGAGATGGGAATGAGGTGAGTGGACAGGTGAGAGATGGGAATGAGGTGAGTGGACAGGTGAGAGATGGGAATGAGGTGAGTGGACAGGTGAGAGATGGGAAGAAAGTGAGTGGACAGGAGAGAGATGGGGATGAAGTGATTGGACAGGAGAGAGATGGGAATGAGGTGAGTGGACAGGAAGAGATGGGAAATGAGGTGAGTGACAGGTGAGAGACGGGGAACGAGGTGAGTGGACAGGGGAGAGATGGGGAATAAAGTGATTGGACAGGAGAGAGATGGGGAATGAGTGAGTGGACAGAGAGAGAGATGGGTGAGGTGAGTGGGATAGGAGAGAGACGGGGTGAGGTGAGTGGACAGGAGAGAGATGGGGGTGAGGTGAGTGGACAGGAGAGAGATGGGAATGAGGATGAGTGGACAGGTGAGAGACGGGGAATGAGGTGAGTGGACAGGAGAGAGGTGAGGTGAGTGGACAGGAGAGAGATGGGGTGAGGTGAGTGGATAGGAGAGAGATGGGGGTGAGGTGAGTGGACAGGAGAGAGATGGGAATGAGGTGAGTGGACAGGAGAGAGATGGGGTGAGGTGAGTGGAGAGAGGAGAGAGATGGGGGGAGAGGTGAGTGGACAGGAGAGAGATGGGAATGAGGTGAGTGGACAGAGAGAGAGATGGGAATGAGGTGTGAGTGGATAGGAGAGAGATGGGGAATGAGGTGAGTGGATATGAGAGAGATGGGGGTGAGGTGAGTGGATAGGAGAGAGATGGGGAATGAGGTGAGTGGATAGGAGAGAGATGGGGGAGGTGAGTGGATAGGAGAGAGATGGGGATGAGGTGAGTGGATAGGAGAGAGAGATGGGGGTGAGGTGAGTGGACAGGAGAGAGATAGGGTGAGTGAGTGGATATGAGAGAGATGGGGAACGAGGTGAGTGGATATGAGAGAGATGGGGTGAGGTGAATGGACAGGAGAGAGATGGGGGTGAGGTGAGTGGATATGAGAGAGAGATGGGGGGTGAGGTGGGTGGACAGGAGAGAGATGGGGTGAGGTGAGTGGATATGAGAGAGATGGGGAATGAAGTGAGTGGATAGGAGAGAGATGGGGGTGAGGTGAGTGGACAGGAGAGAGATGGGGGTGAGGTGAGTGGACAGGAGAGAGATGGGGGCGAGGTGAGTGACAGGAGAGAGATGGGGGTGAGGTGAGTGGATATGAGAGAGATTGGGAACAAGGTGAGTGGATAGGAGAGAGATGGGGGTGAGGTGAGTGGATAGGAGAGAGATGGAAATGAGGTGAGTGGACAGGAGAGATATGGGGGTGAGGTGATTGGACAGGAGAGAGATGGGGTGAGGTGAGTGGATAGAGAGAGAGATTGGGAACGAGGTGAGTGGATAGGAGAGAGATGGGGGAACGAGGTGAGTGGATAGGAGAGAGATGGGGGTGAGCTGAGTGGACAGGAGAGAGATGGGGTGAGGTGATTGGACAGGAGAGAGATGGGGTGAGAGTGAGTGGATAGGAGAGAGATGGGGAACGAGGTGAGTGGATAGGAGAGAGATGGGGACGAGGTGAGTGGATAGGAGAGAGATGGGAACGAGGTGAGTGGATAGGAGAGAGATGGGGGGTGAGGTGAGTGGATAGGAGAGAGATTGGGAACGAGGTGAGTGGATAGGAGAGAGATGGGGTGAGGTGAGTGGATAGGAGAGAGATGGGGGTGAGCTGAGTGGATAGGAGAGAGATGGGGGTGAGGTGATTGGACAGGAGAGAGATGGGGGTGAGGTGAGTGGACAGGAGAGAGATGGGGTGAGGTGAGTGGATAGGAGAGAGAGATGGGGGAGAGGTGAGTGGATAGAGAGAGAGATTGGAACGAGGTGAGTGGATAGGAGAGAGAGAGATAGGAACGAGGTGAGTGGATAGGAGAGAGAGAGGGTGAGCTGAGTGGATAGGAAAGAGAGATGGGGGTGAGGTGAATGGATAGGAGAGAGAGAGAGAGAGAGAGAGAGAGAGAGAGAGAGAGAGAGAGAGAGAGAGATTAGTGAGTGGACAGGAGAGATAGACAGACAGACAGAGACAGCGACAGAGATAGAGACAGTGATAGAGACAGGTAGAGAGTGAGCGAAAGAGAGACACAGCGTTGGAGAGAGAGAGAGAGAGAGTGAGAGAGAGAGAGCAGAGAGAGAGAGAGAGACGCACGCACACACACACACACACACACACACACACACACACACACACACACACACACACACACAGACACGCAGACAGACACACAGACAGACACACAGACAGAACGAGGAGGTGGTGGGAGGAGTGGGGTCTCTATAAGTGCGCGGTAAGAGCTGGGAGCATAGTGCATCAGTTCCTTGCCTGTGTGTGTGTGTGTGAGAGAGGCGCGCTCAGAGCGCCAGGCGGGGCGAGAAGAGAAGCTCGTTCTGCGCCCATTTCAACCACACATCTCTGAATGAACAGGGGCTTCCTCCAAGGCAAGTGCGTCCACCACCACCACCAGGCCACCGCTGCCCTTGTCTCGGTTCTGCTTCTGTTGGCCTGTTTGTCGGCTCGGCTGTTCCCACAGAAGACAACACACCAAATGATCCTTGTTGATATTTTTTTTTAGGGGCTGTTTGAAGAATCAGTTCTAGAACTGATAAATATTTTAAGTTTATAAGTAAGAAACTAATCAAAAGTCCGCTGGGGGTGGGTTGGGGGGGGGGGTGGGGGGGGGGGGGGACTGGTTCGCAAACGGGAGTTTTTGTGAAACGGAAATTAGTTTTCATTTGTTGGTATTTCTCTCTCATTTCTGTGATTCGTTATCTTCCAGCGGTATATGTGAGTGACACTTGGGCATTTTTTAAGAGGGCGGGGGGTGGGGGGGGGGGGGGTGACAGTGTGTGTGTGAGATCGTGTGTGTGTGTGTGTGTGTGTGTGTGTGTGTGTGTGTGTGTGTGTGTGTGTGTGTGTGTGTGTGTGTGTGTGTGTGTGTGTGTGTGTGTGTGTGTGTGTGTGTGTGTGTGTGTGTGTGTATACGCGCGCGGGCGTGTGTGTGTGTGTGTGTGTGTGTGTGTGTGTGTGTGTGTGTGTGTGTGTGTGTGTGTGTGTGTGTGTGTGTACGCGCGCGGGCCTCTGTGTGTGTGTGTGTGTGTGTGTGTGTGTGTGTGTGTATGTGTGTGTGTGTGTGTGTGTGTGTGTGTGTGTGTGTGTGTGTGTACGTGTGGGTGCGTGTGTGGATGTGGGTGTGTCAACATGCACCCTTGTTTGTAAGTGCATGGTACTGATTGTAATATTCATTTTCTTATTTATTTCATTTAGGCCTATGTTTTCTTTAACCTTTTCTGAATTTGTAAGCACTTATGGCTTATGATTTAAGATGAAGCGCCATAGATAATCATCATCATCATTATTATTATTACGATTGTTATTGTTGTTGTTGTTGTTGTCATTATTTTATTTTATCATTACTTTATTATTATTATTATCGTTATTGTTATTATTGTTATCATCATTATTTTTGTAGGTATTATTATTATTGTTATTATTATTCAGACCAGCACTCATTTGACGTTTCTTCTCTGCAGCCTGTTTGTTCTGACTCTTGTCCTCCTGAGCAGCAGCCCTGACCAACGTGGCCTTGAACAAGCCCGTCACGGCTAGCACCAAGCACCATGTCTTCAACAACAACCTCCAGAACGGGGTGGACGGTAAGAGGGCAGGGCACCCACATCAGGCAGTGTGTCCACACGGCTACTGTGGACCCCAGCCCGGACCGTTGGTTCCGGGTGGATCTTCAAGGCCGGTACCAGATCCACCGTGTGGTCATCACCAACCGAGGATACTGCTGCGGTGAGTTGCGGAACATGGTGTGCGAACTTTCACCCTCCGTCGCAGGTGTAGGAAGGGTCAGATTGGCCCACTGTGAAATATCGTCTTCGTTGCCTACTTCTTGGTCTTCTTCTTCTTCTTGTTCTTCTTCTTCTTCTTCTTCTTCTTCTTCTTTTTTCTTCTTCTTCTTCTTCTTCTTCTTCTTCTTCTTCTTTCTTCTTCTTTTTCTTCTTTTTTCTTCTTTCTTCTTCTTCTTCTTTTTTCTTCTTCTTCTTCTTTCTTCTTCTTCTTCTTGCTGGACGAAAATTTCTGATTTATTTATCTACCGGGTGGTGGTGGTAGCGGTGGTGGCGGTATCCGTTTCCTTCTTTGTCGACGTCGCCTTCTTCCTCTCCCTCTCCACCTCCTCCTTTTCCTCCACCTCCTCTCTTTTTTTCTCTTTCTCGTTCAGCAATTTCTCTTCCTTCTTCTTCCCCGTCATCATCATCATAGTCATCATGATCATCATGATCATCATGACCATCGTCATCATCATCGTCGTCATCATCATCATCATCATCATCATCATCATCATCATCATCATCATCATCATCCTCCTCCTCCTCCTCCTCCTCCTCCTCCTCCTCCTCCTCCTCCTCCATCTTCTTCTCCCCTACGGTAGATCCGCAAGGTTTGCTATAGGCACAGGGTTTATATCGTTCCTGTGGTATAAAGTATTTGCGATCAGTGAGGATCTGTGTATGTAATCGTGTCTAATTCCAAAGTGTACGTAACGGCATTATGTTCTCAGAGAGACGACCACAAGCGTTTTTTTGTGTGTGTGTGTGTGTGTGTGTGTGTGTGTGTGTGTGTGTGTGTGTGTGTGTGTGTGTGTGAGTGTTTGTGTGTGTGCGTGTGTTTGCGCGTGCTGTGTGTGCGTGCGTGCGTGTGCGTGCGTGCGTGCGCGTGCGTGCGTGCGTGCGTGCGTGCGCGCGCGCGCGTGCGTGGGAGCGTGCGTGTGTGTATATGTGTGTTTTTTTTCTATTGTGTGAAAAACTGACTGTGATGACATAACAGCTTTGATAAGGCTCCGTGTGGTCAGCTGGACTGTAAGTAACATGATGAATAGTAAGTAACAAAAGTAGGTAACAAAATGAATAGTAGGTAACATGATAAATAGTAAGTAACCTGGTAAATAGTGACATGATAAATAGCAACATGATGAATAGTAAGTAGCCTGATAAATAGTAAGTAACCTGATAAAAAGAAAGTAACACGATAAATAGTAAGTAACCTGATAAATAGTGACATGATAAATAGTAACATGATCAATAGTAAGTAACATGATAATAATAAGTAATATGATGAATAGTAAGTAACATATCTTAAATAAATGTCAGCGAACCGCCCAGAGAAACGTGGACAAACGAGTCACAAGACAAAACACAACGCGTTTCGACCTCTTAGGTCTTCATCAGGTGAAACAAAAACGAAACAAATAACGAAAATGCACTTAGCTTTGATCGCTTCAGATTGCTTCTGAGTTCAGCGCAAAGAAGGCATTGAATGAGAACGAGGCTGCTCAACGCCTTCTTCCTTGGGCGGGGGGGGGAGGAGGATTGGGGGGGGGGGGGTCGTCATCCGTCCCACTGGCAGAGAGGGCAGCCGACTGTGACAAGGGGAGGACACGGAAAACGGCGTGCCTGCAAGTCCGGTGGTTGTCATTGCCCTCAGAAACAGGACCGGGAGTTACAGGCTGATCCTGATGACCTGCAGGGTGTAGGCCTCTGCACCAATGTGGACTCTGGAGAGAAAACCTCTGACCTGGTTGTCTCAGGTGGGGGCTGGTATACCTCTGCTGACAGAGGGCCTGATGATCCTGGGGTTGCTCGTTCGAATGTCTGTTTAAATACAGGAGATTTTTTTTTCATCGGAATTGACATTGGTCCAATTATGTTTCCCAAAAAGTACGAATGTGGTTATAAACAGAGGTCCTGTGCGTTAATGCACGTCTAACATCTTGCTCACATGCAAAATCACATCACCAAGTTTCTGAAGAGACGCCATTTTGGCCGTTCGCGTATATGACACGTTTACACACGGCGTGAACCAAAAATGAATGAATGTAAAAGTGAGTCAATGATATTCAAAGGCAGCACTTCAGTCGGCCCTATCTATGTCCTAGTAAATAAAAGCAGACAGTGAGGAATTCAAGCACATCGATTATCCCAAACCCGCTGAAAACGAACAATCTGAAGTCAATCCAGACCTAATTCATATGCAGCAGATGGGTGGTGCTACGCTTGGAGAGGGTCACAACCCAGAGAACTGAGCAAAGCAGACTTATGCTCAATGAGCTAAGCAAACTTATGCAAAGCAAAACAGATTTATGCTCAATGAGCAAAGCAGATTTATGCTCAATGAGCAAAGCAGACTTATGTCCAATGAGTAAGGTACTGTAGAGACAACCGGAACCATTAGGCAGTCTATGCACACGTAATTTGGTAAACGAACTTCACACTGAACTTAACACGTTCAAAGGAAAATTCAAGACATGTAGATGTGAATCAGCCAAAGATGATGACGACGACGATAATTATAAGTGAAGCCGACCTGTTTGCAACACATTCAAACGGATCTTGATGCTGTTAGGTTGAAGGAGGAGTTGACCACGGTCTGTTCTGCTGAAGATTGTGATTTTTTTTTTTGCTGAACTCGCTCCAATTTCACATGAGCAATGCTATTTCATTTACAGGTTACCGTTTAGCCAACATCGACATCATCGTTGACCGTGACATACTCAGTCCTACCAGCAGCCGCCAGGATTCCAGTCTTGTGTGCGTGCATCGTACAGAACCGGTTCCCCCGAGGCGCCACAGTCACCCTCGGTTGCTCTCAGCCAGTCGTGGGGCGCTACGTCACTTTGGTGCAGAACTCTTCCACAGAACCGCTCAACTTCTGCGAGATGGAGGTGCTTGCGGGGCGATGATCGGTGAGGATCGAAGTTAATAATTCCAAAAGTACACAGTACTCGGCTCATTGGTAGAGAACAGAGTTGGCAGTAAGATGTTATAGGATTTAATCCAGCTGGCACCCAAACTGCTAACCCTCTGCTGTCTGTCTGTCTGTTTGTGTCTGTCTGTCTGTCTCTCCCTCCTCCCCCCCCCTCTCTCTCTCTCGCTCTCTCTCTCTCTCTCTCTCTCTCTCCTCCCCCCCCCCCCCCCCCCCCCCCCCCCCCCCCCCCCCCCCCCCCCCCCCCCACCCCGAAGGGGGACATCCAGTTTGTCCCAGTGTTTTCCTACCACAATTTTGCCCAGTGGAGTATTGAATTAAACGAAATGCTCGCGTCTAAATACAGCAACCAATCACAAACAACGAGATTACTTGAAAGGCTAATTTGCCTGAGCCATCATTGCAGTTAGAAACACTCAGATCACTCCTCCATGATTTTGTCCACCATCATTTGTAACGTGTCTTCTCGGCTTTCGACAGCGTGATTACCCAAAACAGATCACAGTCAACACAGGGGCTGAAGAGAGACGATGATGCCAAGAGAATCCAGGAGAGAGACGGAAAGGCCTAAAGGAACTGTGAACTACGTGAGAAAACGCATTCCAAAGAAGTCTCAGTCGGAATGACACACGGCCCATGGCACTTCTCCGGATCCGTTCCACCCTCAAACCTGTGCATGATCTCCTGCCCTCCTATCCAAAGCCCATGACATGGGGGAAATCGGATGATCCTTTGTTTCCACTCTGTCAGGGTAAACAAACAGTGAACGTGTCATAAGTGTATGCAAAGCAGCTCTAACTTAGGAAAAGTAGCTATGGAAACACAAGCAAACGCTTAAAGAGATCGCACAGGTTAGCACGGCCAAAGGAAAGTACTTCACCCACCAGGAGCCCCAACATCAACGTTCTACACGGCAGGGGGCATCGAATCGCGAGGTGGAAACGTTGTGACATAAAGAGCGTAGGATCGGGGTTTACTGAATGGAATCGATGGCTGGGCGAACACAGCAGACCTTCAAGAATGGGGAAAACCTTCCAGATTTTATAAGGAAGAGTGGCATGAGACCAGATACTGTTCACCACTCAGGTTCATCAAAACAGTGGATTCTGATTGATCTCACATGTACCACGTGGAAGCAGATTGAGTCAAGCTCACATCTGCAAGACAACGAAGTCTAGCCAGAAGGTTGAGGGAATCTGGCTTCCGAGCCAAAATTCTCGTGACAAAGGTTGGAATAAGGAGGCGTGTAGGCTCATCAGTCTATATCTCATGACACAGCTCGGTATTTTTGGAAAGAAGACAAGCGGAACCATCAAGGCAGTGGTAGAGACAGTGGAAGAGTTCTATTTTGACTTGGTCAAGGAGCAATAACAGTAAACTTCTTGAGTCTTAAATTTCCCAACTTAGAACAGATGTCACATAGCAGTGTGGGTTAGAATCCGTCTGAAAAGTTAGAGCTTTTGGAATCGCTCACGTATCCAATAGCTAGTAGTTTGAATCACGGCGGCGCCGGAAAAGAACAAACTGACAGTGGAAAGACGTCTCAGGTCATGACCTGGATGCGGCCTAGCCCCCTTCGAGAGTGTAAGAGCTCAAGACCAAAGCTTTTGCCTGAGTGGGTTTCTCCCTGAAGACCTTCTGTCGTCAGTTTCCCCCCTAGAGTTTCTTCCTGCTTCAGTCACACGCAGCAGACACCATTGTCACTGAAGACCAGGCTGGATTCTTCAAAAGTAAAACTACCATTGAACAAAACGTTAACCTGCGTACCCTTTGCAGACGGATGTGCGGACGGACGGATGGATGGGCAGACAGACAGACAGACAGACAGACAGATACAGATAGATAGATACAAAACAGACAGTACCTGATAGATGGAAGACAGATAGTGGATCCTGTAATTGTAGTCCTCAAGTAGTCGCAAATTTACTTCTCTTCTTCATGCTGTAAAAATTATACAGAAATATCATATCTAATGCTGCTGCTACCATTTTCTTACGATTTACTCAGTATGGAAGGTCTTCAGGGAAAAATTTGCAGAAATCTGTTACAAACTGGTTTTCTGGCTTTTTTTTTTTTTTTAATGTCTGTATTTGTTGGGTCGTGGTTGCTTCAACATAATTCAGCCATTCATTGAGCCAGCTGGGGATGAATTGAAGCCCTGGAAACAAGTCTCTGGGCAAAAGCTGAAACAAGATTGGCTTTTCTTCAGCAAAGAAGTATTCAAGTGTCAAGTGTCCAAGTGTATGCTTCTGTTCTAGCTAAGCTTCATGACACTGAATGAAGCACCCTGACTCTTAAAGAAATCGGATGTTCTCAATACACTGTGCACTGGAAGTTTAGAGACCTGTTTTAGATTCACACTTTTCCATGTTCGTGTTCACAGTTATTTTGGGGGTTGTGTTTTGTGTGTTTCTGTATCTGTTGTTCACGACTCTGAAGAACACATCGCTGTTGGAAAAGTCAGCTGTTCGTTGAATGTTGTATTTACATAAGCATCAACTTGAACTCTATTGTATGTGTTGAATTCTGTTGTAACTAAATTTCCTCAACGGTGTGGTCTTCTAATTCTGTACGATTACTTGCCCACGTTTATTTTTTTTGTACTATTCGACAGACAGACAGACTGACAGACAGACAGACAGACAGACGGGTGTTTGCTCGTTTTTACTACAGAATTGCTTTTTTGGTTCACGCAGTGGGGATGTCCAGCGAGTTCTACAGGCATCCAGACAAGAAAGGGGCAGCTGAGGTCATCAGAACCATTTGGGCCAAGAGCGTCATCGGCTGCGCCAGTGCCTGCCTGGAGGAAGAGCAATGTACAGCAGTCAACCTGCAACGCAGAAACGGCCGGGGCGCCAGAGGAGCAGAAAGCCAGAGAGTGTGTGAGCTGCTGACCTACAATGCCGGCACGCTTTATACTAAGACTGACTGGGATTTCTACCGGCAACACAGTGTGCAGTTTGACACAGCGCATGGGTGAATCCATCTTTGGAGCCATGCTGGGCCCCATTTTACCCGGTTTAGCTGCTCCAGGAAGGCGTTAATCGCAAGATAGATCTAAGAGTTAGTGACTGTCTGGTGTACATGCCTTTGTGACTCGGTGCATGATCCGTTTACATACATCCATCAGTTAATAAACGATTCATTCACATATTTTGGCGTGTTAGTAAATAATTAGCGTTCGTCCATGAATTACTTAATGACTGAATTATATAATCTAATGAATCAGAAATTATATCTTTTACAAGTTAGTAAATGATTGATGTACAAGATTTGATTAATTGGTTTAAATGATGTGCATACTTTATGAGTTTGAAATGACACATTCCCATGGTTTAGAAATAATCATTATATACCTTTTTAATCAAGCATTGATCTGCGTATACTTCTTATTTGCTTACTAACTGATGTACGTGCTTCAATCTGTGATAAATTTAGTAATATGTGCGCATAGCTACGTGTTAAAAATTAATTGATAGGCGTATATCTGAGTCAGTAAACAGTTGATGCGCATATCTATGTGAGTTAGTAAGTAATTGATGCACGTACCTTTATGGGTCGTTAAGTCATGCAAATATGAATTGTTTTAGGTTCATTTTTCTATGGATTCGTAAATTATCAATGTGAAATGTTCTGTGTGTTAGTAATTCTTTGAAACGCATAGTCCTGTGTATGAAAATTATTGGTTAATGTATTCTTCTCTGCATTAGAACTGAGTAGATTCCTGTTTCTAATTGATATTCTGGCATATCAGTCATCAAATGGTCCATGCCCTCTTCACATTTATGTCCAAATTTCTTTGCCTAAAGACTTTCATGTCACAGAGAGGACGTTGATCGTGCATAGTGTTTGAATTACAAGGTATGAACCTGTAGCATCTGAGATGAAGACAGTCGTTTGTTATTTGTAGTAGTTTGTTGAACTTCATCTGTACTAGTTTGTACATATAAGACAGTCGTAGAATCTTGCCTTCACTGGGGAATTGGAGCAAAATGGAGTCGCAGGCACATCTGCCTGTGCTGTTATGAAGCAGCTCTTGATTTCTGGTAAGAAGAGGACCAGAACCATACAGGCAATTTTTCAGAAGGGGTTTGAAAAGAGCTCCACTAGGATTGGTCGTGGAGGAACAAATCTGAAACTTCTACGACTCGGATTTCCCAAGTCACAAACGGCATCCGATATCCAAGTGGTTAATACATCGCCGACAGTTAACCCTGGCCCTGGGGTGCTCTCGACCATCGGAGGAGGAGCCAGCCAGCGAATCCTTCTGGCAGAAAAAAAAAAGGTGACAATAGAGTGGCAAGGGGTTCGGGCCTGAAACACTGGCAACAGGGACACACGTCGTTTCTGAAGACTTGTCATCCAGCAGCCGTCCCCTGGGTTTCGTCCTGCGTTCACCATTCCTGACCGAAGACTTCTTCAGCTTTCTTAGGCATAATGCTGACAACATTTACGTGAAACACATTTCGTGTTCTCGAATTTAAGTATTTCTAACGTTCGTGTGGGCAATACACGCTCTTGCATTGCTGAAATAATATTGGATTCAAAATGATTGTTAACAGCATATGTATGAATGTTTTTCAAAACATTATCATAATTATATACGTCTTTTGTTATCTCTTAACATTAGGTTCTAGGGTCTCTATGACGGATGGTTCCACAGCCTTCAGGTGCCATCACAGTATGTTTTAGTGTCTCCATGACGGATGGTTCGTCAGGGTCTCCGTGACGGATGATTTATCAGGGTGTCCATGGAGGATGGTACAGCAGCCTTGATGTCCCACCGCGCTGTAGGTTCTAGTGTTGGTTTCACAGATACTGGTTTCTTTTTGCTCGAGCATAGCATTCGTACATAAAAATCCCATAAAGTCATATCAACCTTCTTGCGCAATAGTGAAGTGTCTCCAACAAACATGAGGTCAGTTGACCACATCCGTCTTTTTACCGCTTTCCGGATGGCCACCATCACAACACAGGAGATGTGGAGAAATTGCACAACCCCCACTGCTGTGACAGCTTCTAGAGGATTCCTGTCAGGTGTGAGTCTATCCATGAAAATACCAACCATGGAGATACTTCTTCATCAACTCTGTCTGTCCTTTGGAACATGATAAACTGGAAGGTCTGGTGAATCATCTTGTGTGGAACGGATCCACATGCTTTTGCCAGATCGAGCCGCACCAAGTCAAGGTCCTCTTTCTCTGCCTCAGCTTTTTGGACGGCTTTTCAAATCCTACTGGCAGGTTCTACGTGTGATGGTGTGGAGTGGTAGGGAGCGCAGGCAATGACTGCCAGATGATGGTAGGTTCAGGAACCGAGGGACAACAGCCAGTCAAGCAGACAAAACGGGCCTCACGAGGCAGGAACTGACAGAAATGTGTGCTTTCGGTTGCAGCCTCCGTGTTGTCTGGCTCACCGTCCGTTGAAATCATTCAAACATATCTACTGCTGATGAAAACCTCAGAACCTAAGGAATAAAATGAAGCTTGTCCCTTTAGGCAATTTTGTTGCTGTATTAAATCAATGGCGATTAAAGTCGAAGAAGGAATTCGCTTTTGGTGAGTTTGTTTCATATTCTTCTCCTTTACAATGATAAATACCAAACAGCATAACAATTTTATAATGAATGAACAGCACACATTTCATTCTTTTCATTGATATAAATTTGATTATCTAAGACTGTGTCAGAGCGCAAAACTTTGGCGTTGAAAATTGATACAAAACACAACTGGCTTTTCTCCTTGCCTGGTTGTCGACATGAGCTTTTGTTACGATTTTCAATTAAAACAAAATACTCTGTGGAAACGGATTTCCAGATAATGACTTTTATTCATTTTCAAATGTATATGTCGTCGAAATGGACTTATCAACAAGATTTAGAGCAGAAGTTCTGAATTTCGTAGAATAGACATTTAGCTAAAATTCCGACAATGAGAACGAGTGAAACAAAAAGAAAAACCGACTGTTCAAGGGAGGTCCGCATCTCAGACATTTCGTATAGACGCAAGCTTGTGTGGAAAATATCCTAGACATGCGATATACAAAATGAGACCGTACAGACTTTATTTTTTATGTACGTTTTTGGGTTTTACAGTTTTTTCTCATGCTTTGTCCGAAATCAAAACAATATTCAAGGTCCAATTGGCGAAGATCGAAAATGGTGCCAAAAGTAATCATGCGAAATACCAGTTTAGAGAAATACGGGCTTTTTGGTCCAACATATTCGTAATGAATAAAAAACACATTAGTTTTTGTGATTTCAGTGATGTATGTATACTAAATGTATGGGTCTGAGGCTTCCATGTTTTAAAGAGTTTTCACGAAATAATCCAGATTCATCAATCAAGGGAAGTAAGCGGGAAGGTAACTCTCAAACAAAACCTTTCATCCGCTAAGGCTCGCCAAATGATGTGTCCACATTTTAGCACCTGGCTGCATACACAACGGGACATCCTTGGTGTGCCAAATTTCAGCACTGACTGGTCTCAAAATG
>JADBJO010003666.1:172500-182500 GCA_016801955.1 Conus betulinus | reverse complement strand
AGCGCGGGTCCCGTGAACTCGCTGCTTCCCCATCAGCTGTGCGTCACCCAGGGCTCTCAGGTAAGCCTCGGTGAGGGAGGAACCAGCAGGGGGGGTGGGGGGTGGGAGGGGGTGGGGGTGGGGGGGGGGGGCTGTGCCTCCCGGGGTCAGGCAAAGGCCACAAGTAACGCTGCCACGCCAGAGCGTGCTGCTCATGACGCATGGCAGCCCCGATGATGCTGGACTGATGAAGATCCCCATGGCCGGCACGGCTTTGTCACCTCGCAGTTTTCATGTCCTCAAGGCACACAACTCTGTCACCTCACATTTTTTTTATGGCACACCACTCTGTCACCTCACAGCTTTAATGGCACACCACTCTGTCACCTTCACAGTTTAATGGGCACACCACTCTGTCAGCTTCACAGTTTTAATGGTGCACCACTCTGTCACCTTCAGTTTTAATGACACACCACTCTGTCACCTTCACAGTTTTAATGGCACACCACTCTGTGACCTTCACAGTTTTAATGGCACACCACTCTGTCACTTTCACAGTTTTTATGACACACCACTCTGTCACCTTCAGTGTTTATGGCACACCACTCTGTCAGCTTCACAGTTTTTAATGGCACACCATTCTGTCACCTTCAGTTTTAATGGCACACCACTCTGCCACCTTCACAGTTTTAATGGCACACCACTCTGTCACCTTCACAGTTTTTATGGGCACACCACTCTGTCACCTTCAAAGTTTTAATGGCACACTATACTGTCACCTTCACAGTTTTAATGGCACACCACTCTGTCACTTTCACAGTTTTAATGGCACGCCACTCTGTCACCTTCACAGTTTTAATGGCACACCACTCTGTCACCTTCACAGTTTTAATGGCACACCACTCTGTTACCCTTCACGGTTTTTATGGCACACCACTCTGTCACCTTCACAGTTGTAATGCCACACCACTCTGTCACCTTAACAGTTTTAATGGCACACCACTCTGTCACCTTAACAGTTTTAATGGCACACCCACTCTGTTAACCTTCACGGTTTTAATGGCACACCACTCTGTCACCTTCACAGTTTTAATGGCACACCACTCTGTCACCTCCACAGTTTTTTATGGTACACCATTGTCACCTTCACAGTTTTAATGGCACACCACTGTGTCACCTTCACAGTTTTTAATGGCACACCACTCTGTCATCTTCACAGTTTTAATGGCACACCACTCTGTCACCTCACAGTTTTAATGGCACACCACTGTGTCACCTCCACAGTTTTTATGGCGCACCACTGTGTCACTTTCACAGTTTTAATGGCACACCACTGTGTCACCTTCACAGTTTTAATGGCACACCACTCTGTCACTTTCACAATTTTAATGGCACACCACTGTGTCACCTTCACAGTTTTAATGGCACACCACTGTGTCACCTCCACAGTTTTTATGGCGCACCACTGTGTCACCTCCACAGTTTTTAATGGCACACCACTGTGTCACCTTCACAGTTTTAATGGCACACCACTCTGTCAGTTTCAGTTTTAATAGCGCACCACTCTGTCACCTTCGATTTTAATGGGCACACCACTCTGTCAGCTTCACAGTTTTAATGGCACACCACTCTGTCACCGTCACAGTTTTAATGGCACACCACTCTGTCACCTTCAGTTTTAATGGCACACCACTCTGTCACCTTCACAGTTTTAATGGCACACCACTCTGTCACCTTCAGTTTTAATGGCACCCCACTCTGTCACCTTCACAGTTTTTATGGCACACCATTCTGTCACCATCACAGTTTTTATGGCACACCACTCTGTCACCATCACAGTTTTTAATGGCACACCACTCTGACACCTTCACAGTTTTTAATGGCACACCACTCTGTCACCTTCACAGTTTTTATGGCACACCATTCTGTCACCTCACAGTTTTTTTATGGCACACTACTCTGTCACCTCACAGTTTTTATGGCACACCACTCTGTCACCTCAGTTTTAATGGCACACCACTCTGTCACCTCACAGTTTTTATGGCACACCACTCTGTCACCTTCACAGTTTTTTAATGGCACACCACTCTGTCACCTCATAGTTTTTAATGGCACACCACTCTGTCACCTCACAGTTTTTATGGCACACCGTTCTGTGACCTCACAGTCTACATTTCCTCATGGCACACCTATACGTGGTCACTGTCCTTTGTCATGGTCACTCTGTCCTTGGTCACTGTCCTTGGTCACTGTCCTTGGTCACTGTCCTTGGTCACTGTCCTTGGTCATGGTCACTCTGTCCTTGGCCACTGTCCTTGGTCACTGTCCTTGGTCACTGTCCTTGGTCATGGTCACTGTCCTTGGTCACTGTCCTTGGTCACTGTCCTTGGTCACTGTCCTTGGTCATGGTCACTGTCCTTGGTCACTGTCCTTGGTCATGGTCACTGTCCTTGGTCACTGTCCTTGGTCACTGTCCTTGGTCACTGTCCTTGGTCATGGTCACTGTCCTTGGTCATGGTCACTGTCCTTGGTCACTGTCCTTGGTCATGGTCACTGTCCTTGGTCATGGTCACTGTCCTTGGTCATGGTCACTCTGTCCTTGGTCACTGTCCTTGGTCACTGTCCTTGGTCATGGTCACTGTCCTTGGTCATGGTCACACTGTCCTTGGTCACTGTCCTTGGTCATGGTCACTGTCCTTGGTCATGGCCACTGTCTTGGTCATGGTCACTCTGTCCTTGGTCACTGTCCTTGGTCATGGTCACTCTGTCCTTGGTCATGGTCACTCTGTCGTTGGTCACTGTCCTTGGTCACTGTCCTTGGTCATGGTCACTCTGTCCTTGGTCATGGTCACTCTGTCCTTGGTCATGGTCACTCTGTCCTTGGTCATGGTCACTCTGTCCTTGGTCACTGTCCTTGGTCACTGTCCTTGGTCACTGTCCTTGGTCACTGTCCTTGGTCATGGTCACTGTCCTTGGTCATGGTCACTCTGTCCTTGGTCATGGTCACTGTCCTTGGTCACTGTCCTTGGTCACTGTCCTTGGTCACTGTCCTTGGTCATGGTCACTCTGTCCTTGGTCACTGTCCTTGGTCATGGTCACTCTGTCCTTGGTCACTGTCCTTGGTCACTGTCCTTGATCACTGTCCTTGGTCACTGTCCTTGGTCATGGTCACTGTCCTTGGTCACTGTCCTTGGTCACTCTGTCCTTGGTCACTGTCCTTGGTCATGGTCACTGTCCTTGGTCATGGTCACTCTGTCCTTGGTCACTGTCCTTGGTCACTGTCCTTGGTCACTGTCCTTGGTCACTGTCCTTGGTCACTGTCCTTGGTCATGGTCACTTTCCTTGGTCTTGGTCACTCTGTCCTTGGTCACTGTCCTTGGTCACTGTCCTTGGTCACTGTCCTTGGTCATGGTCACTGTCCTTGGTCTTGGTCACTCTGTCCTTGGTCACTGTCCTTGGTCACTGTCCTTGGTCACTGTCCTTGGTCATGGTCACTGTCCTTGGTCATGGTCACTGTCCTTGGTCATGGTCACTCTGTCCTTGGTCACTGTCCTTGGTCATGGTCACTGTCCTTGGTCATGGTCACTGTCCTTGGTCATGGTCACTCTGTCCTTGGTCATGGTCACTGTCCTTGGTCATGGTCACTCTGTCCTTGGTCATGGTCACTGTCCTTGGTCATGGTCACTCTGTCCTTGGTCATGGTCACTCTGTCCTTGGTCATGGTCACTCTGTCCTTGGTCACTGTCCTTGGTCATGGTCACTGTCCTTGGTCATGGTCACTCTGTCCTTGGTCACTGTCCTTGGTCATGGTCACTGTCCTTGGTCACTGTCCTTGGTCACTGTCCTTGGTCACTGTCCTTGGTCACTGTCCTTGGTCATGGTCACTCTGTCCTTGGTCACTGTCCTTGGTCACTGTCCTTGGTCATGGTCACTGTCCTTGGTCATGGTCACTGTCCTTGGTCACTGTCCTTGGTCATGGTCACTGTCCTTGGTCATGGTCACTGTCCTTGGTCATGGTCACTCTGTCCTTGGTCACTGTCCTTGGTCATGGTCACTCTGTCCTTGGTCATGGTCACTCTGTCGTTGTCACTGTCCTTGGTCACTGTCCTTGGTCATGGTCACTCTGTCCTTGGTCATGGTCACACTCTGTCCTTGGTCATGGTCACTCTGTCCTTGGTCATGGTCACTCTGTCCTTGGTCACTGTCCTTGGTCACTGTCCTTGGTCACTGTCCTTGGTCACTGTCCTTGGTCACTGTCCTTGGTCATGGTCACTGTCCTTGGTCATGGTCACTCTGTCCTTGGTCATGGTCACTGTCCTTGGTCACTGTCCTTGGTCACTCTGTCCTTGGTCACTGTCCTTGGTCACTGTCCTTGGTCACACTGTCCTTGGTCATGGTCACTCTGTCCTTGGTCACTGTCCTTGGTCATGGTCACTCTGTCCTTGGTCACTGTCCTTGGTCACTGTCCTTGGTCACTGTCCTTGGTCACTCTGTCCTTGGTCACTGTCCTTGGTCATGGTCACTGTCCTTGGTCATGGTCACTGTCCTTGGTCATGGTCACTGTCCTTGGTCACTCTGTCCTTGGTCACTGTCCTTGGTCACTGTCCTTGGTCACTCTGTCCTTGGTCACTGTCCTTGGTCATGGTCACTCTGTCCTTGGTCACTGTCCTTGGTCACTGTCCTTGGTCATGGTCACTCTGTCCTTGGTCACTCTGTCCTTGGTCACTGTCCTTGGTCACTGTCCTTGGTCATGGTCACTGTCCTTGGTCACTGTCCTTGGTCATGGTCACTCTGTCCTTGGTCACTGTCCTTGGTCATGGTCACTCTGTCCTTGGTCACTGTCCTTGGTCATGGTCACTCTGTCCTTGGTCACTGTCCTTGGTCATGGTCACTGTCCTTGGTCACTGTCCTTGGTCATGGTCACTCTGTCCTTGGTCACTGTCCTTGGTCATGGTCACTCTGTCCTTGGTCACTGTCCTTGGTCATGGTCACTGTCCTTGGTCACTGTCCTTGGTCACTGTCCTTGGTCATGGTCACTCTGTCCTTGGTCACTGTCCTTGGTCACTGTCCTTGGTCACTGTCCTTGGTCACTGTCCTTGGTCATGGTCACTCTGTCCTTGGTCACTGTCCTTGGTCATGGTCACTCTGTCCTTGGTCACTGTCCTTGGTCATGGTCACTGTCCTTGGTCACTGTCCTTGGTCACTGTCCTTGGTCATGGTCACTCTGTCCTTGGTCACTGTCCTTGGTCACTGTCCTTGGTCACTGTCCTTGGTCACTGTCCTTGGTCATGGTCACTGTCCTTGGTCACTGTCCTTGGTCATGGTCACTCTGTCCTTGGTCATGGTCACTCTGTCCTTGGTCACTGTCCTTGGTCATGGTCACTGTCCTTGGTCACTGTCCTTGGTCACTGTCCTTGGTCATGGTCACTCTGTCCTTGGTCACTGTCCTTGGTCACTGTCCTTGGTCACTGTCCATAGTCACTGTCCTTGGTCATGGTCACTCTGTCCTTGGTCATGGTCACTCTGTCCTTGGTCACTGTCCTTGGTCACTGTCCTTGGTCATGGTCACTCTGTCCTTGGTCACTGTCCTTGGTCATGGTCACTCTGTCCTTGGTCATGGTCACTCTGTCCTTGGTCACTGTCCTTGGTCATGGTCACTGTCCTTGGTCACTGTCCTTGGTCATGGTCACTGTCCTTGGTCACTGTCCTTGGTCACTGTCCTTGGTCATGGTCACTGTCCTTGGTCATGGTCACTTTCCTTGGTCATGGTCACTCTGTCCTTGGTCACTGTCCTTGGTCATGGTCACTCTGTCCTTGGTCATGGTCACTCTGTCCTTGGTCACTGTCCTTGGTCACTGTCCTTGGTCATGGTCACTCTGTCCTTGGTCACTGTCCTTGGTCACTGTCCTTGGTCATGGTCACACTGTCCTTGGTCACTGTCCTTGGTCACTGTCCTTGGTCACTGTCCTTGGTCACTGTCCTTGGTCATGGTCACTCTGTCCTTGGTCACTGTCCTTGGTCACTGTCCTTGGTCATGGTCACTCTGTCCTTGGTCATGGTCACTCTGTCCTTGGTCACTGTCCTTGGTCATGGTCACTGTCTTGGTCATGGTCACTCTGTCCTTGGTCACTGTCCTTGGTCACTGTCCTTGGTCATGGTCACTCTGTCCTTGGTCACTGTCCTTGGTCACTGTCCTTGGTCACTGTCCTTGGTCATGGTCACTCTGTCCTTGGTCACTGTCCTTGGTCATGGTCACTCTGTCCTTGGTCACTGTCCTTGGTCATGGTCACTGTCCTTGGTCACTGTCCTTGGTCATGGTCACTGTCCTTGGTCATGGTCACTCTGTCCTTGGTCACTGTCCTTGGCCACTGTCCTTGGTCACTGTCCTTGGTCACTGTCCTTGGTCATGGTCACTCTGTCCTTGGTCACTGTCCTTGGTCACTGTCCTTGGTCACTGTCCTTGGTCACTGTCCTTGGTCACTGTCCTTGGTCACTGTCCTTGGTCACTCTGTCCTTGGTCACTGTCCTTGGTCACTCTGTCCTTGGTCACTGTCCTTGGTCATGGTCACTGTCCTTGGTCATGGTCACTGTCCTTGGTCATGGTCACTCTGTCCTTGGTCACTGTCCTTGGTCACTGTCCTTGGTCATGGTCACTGTCCTTGGTCACTGTCCTTGGTCACTGTCCTTGGTCACTCTGTACTTGGTCACTGTCCTTGGTCATGGTCACTCTGGCCTTGGTCACTCTGTACTTGGTCACACTGCCTTCGGTCACGCATGACCTTAATCTAACTAACTCATTATCTCCAGCGAAAGCTTCTCGATAAAGGCCATTCTGAAGTTGTGTGTGACAGTGTATGTGTGTGTGTGTGTGTGTGTGTGTGTGTGTGTGTGTGTGTGTGTGTGTGTGTGTGCATGTGTGTGTGTGTGTGTGTGTGTGTGTGTGTGTGTGTGTGTGTGTGTGTGTGTGTGTTGCTGTCGTTGTTGTTGATGTCGTCGTGGTCGTTGTTGCTGTTGTAGCCTCCTTGCTGTCGTCGTTGCTGCCGCTTCAGCTGTGTGCACATTTCAGAGGTCTGTTTTACGGGCAAGCTTAACGCTTTCCTTTTATTGAGAGAATGCATGTTTTTTCTTGTGGATTCTGTGGCCTCTTAAGTATGTGAAGGCAAGCGAAGTACGTACAGGCACACTAAGTATGTAGGCACGCAAAGTATTGCAGGGTGCACGAAGTAGGTGCAGGCACACGAAGTAGGTGCGCACACGCCAAGCATATGCAGACACACGAAGAAGTGTGTGCGGGCACACGAAATATATGCAGGCCCGTGAAGTATATGCAGGCACGCGGAGTATATGCAGGTACATGAAGAAGTGTGTGCAGGGACGAGAGCTTATATGCAGGTACGCCAAGCATATGCAGGCACACGAAGAAGTATGTGCAGGCGCACGAAGTATACGCAGGCACGCGAAGCATATGCAGGCACGCGAAGTATTTGCAGGCACATGAGGTGTATACAGGCTCATGAAGTATATGTAGGCACGCCAAATACGTGCAGGCACGCTAAGTATGCTTACTCAAGTGAAGTACCTGCAGACACGGAAAGTATGTGCAGGCACGCGAAGTATACGCAGGCACGCGAAGTATACGCAGGCACGTGAAGCATGTGTAGGCACGTGAAGTACATGCAGGCACGCGAAGTATGAGCAGGCACGCCAAGTATGAGCAGGCACGCCAAGTATTTCCAGGCACACCAAGTCTGTGCAGGCACGTGAAGTATTTGTAGTCACGTGAAGTATATGCAAGCACGTGAAGAGTATGCAGGCACGTGAAGTATATGCAGGCATGTGAAGTATGAGCATACACGTGAAGCATGTGCAGGCACGCCAAGTATTTCCAGGCAGGCCAAGTCTGTGCAGGTTCACGAAGTGTGTGCGGGCACACGAAAGTATATGCTGGCACGCCAAGTATGTTTAGGCACAAGAAGTATGTGCAGGCACACGAAATGTGTGTAGACACACGAAGTATATGCAGGCACGCCAAATATATATGAAGGCACGCGAAGTATGAGCAGGCACACGAAGTATGTGCAGGGACGCAAAGTATATGCAGACACGCGAGGTATGTGCAGGCATGCAAAGTATGTGTAGGCACGCAAAGTATGTGCAGGCACGTGAAGTATGTGTATTCGCGTGAAGTAAGTGCATTCATGCGAAGTATATGCAGGCACGGGAAGTATTGCAGGCACGCGAAGTATTGCAGGCACGCCAAATATGAGCAGGCACGTGAAGTATGAGCAGGCACGTGAAGTATGAGCAGGCACGTGAAGTATATACAGGCTCGCGAAGTATGTGCAGGCACGCGAAATATGTGTAGTCACGTGAAGTATGTGCAGGCACGCGAAATATGTGTAGTCACGTGAAGTATGTGCAGGCACGCGAAATATGTGTAGTCACGTGAAGTATGTGCAGGCACGCAAAATAAGTGTAGTCACGTGAAGTATGGGCAGGCACACGAAGTATGTGGCCACGGGAAGTATATGCAGGCAGGTGAAGTATATGCAGGCACGCCAAGTATGTCCAGGTATGCTAAGTCTGTGCAGGCACACGCGAAGTATGTGTAGTTACGTGAAGTATATACAGGCACGCCAAGTATGTCCAGGTATGCTAAGTCTGTGCAGGCACGCGAAGTATGTGTAGTTACGTGAAGTATGTGCAGGCACGTTAAATATGTGTGGTCATGTGAAGCATGTGCAGCACGTGAAGTATATGTCAGTCATGTGAAGTATGTGCAGGCACGTGAAGTATGTGCATGCACGTGAAGTATGTGCAGGCACGCGACTTATGAGCAGGAACGCAAAGTATGTGTGGTCACGTGAAGTATGTGCAGGCACGTGAAGTATGTGCATGCACGTGAAGCGTGTGCAGGCACGCGAAGTATATGTAGTCACGTGAAGTATGTACATGCACGCTAAGCGTGTGTAATCACACTACAAGTATGTGCAGGCTCGCGAAGTATGTGTAGTAGCGTGAAGTATGTACAGGCACATGAAGTGTGTGTAGTCATGTGAAGTATATGCAGACACGCGAAGTATGTGCAGGCATACAAAGTATGTGTAGTCACGTGAAGTATATGCAGGCACACGAAGTCTATGTAGTCATGTGAAGTATATGCAGGCATGCGAAGTATGTGCAGGCATGTGAAATATATGCAGGCATGCCAGGTCAATGGGTACGCGATATAGCAATGGTCTGACATTATACGCCTAATGGTTTGACATTAAACGCCCAATGGTGTGATATTGAACGCCCAATGGTGTGATGGTATGATATTAAACGCCCAATGGTGTGATATTAAACGCCCAAGGGTGTAATGGTGTGATATTAAACGCCAAATGGTGTGTGATATTAAACGCCCAATGGTGATGGTATGATATTAAACGCCCAATGTGATATTAAACGCGCCCAATGGCTCGATATTAAACGCCCAATGGTGTGATATATTCAACGTTCAATGGTATGTTATTAAACGCCCAATGGTGTGACAATAAATGCCCAATAGTTTTGACATTAAATGCCCAATGGTTTGACATTAAACGCCCAAAGGTTTGACATTAAACGCCCAATGGTTTGACACTGAATGTCCAATGGTGTGACATTAAACGCCCAATGCTTTGCCATTAAACGCTCAATGGTGTGACATAAAATGCCCAATGGTCTGACACTGAATGTCCAATGGTGTGACATTAAACGCCCAATGCTTTGCCATTAAACGCTCAACGGTGTGACATTAAATGCTCAGTGGTCTGACACTGAATGTCAATGGTGTGACCTTAAACGCCCAACGTTTTGCCATTAAACGCCCAACGGTGTGACATTAAATGCCCAATTGTTGACATTAAATGTCGAATGGTGTAACATTAAATGCTCAATGGTGTGACATTTAACGCCCAATGGTGTGACATTAAACGTCCAACGGTTTGGCACTGAATGTCTAATGGTTTGACATTAAACACTCCATGGCATGACATTA
>JADBJO010003666.1:160000-167500 GCA_016801955.1 Conus betulinus | reverse complement strand
CCCCTCCATCCCCCACAATGAGTACCTCTCCATCCCCACACTGTGAGTACCCCCTCCATCTCCCCACTGTAAGTACCCCCTCTATCCCTACACTGTGAGTACCCCCTCCATCCCCCACAATGAGTACCCCCTCCATCCCCACACTGTGAGTACCCCCTCCATCCCCACCACTGTGAGTACCCCCCCATCCCCCACAATGAGTACCCCCTCCATCTCCCCACAATAAGTACCCCCTCTATCCCTACACTGTGAGTACCCCCTCCTCCATGCCCGCACAATGAGTACCCCTCCATCCCCCCCAATCACAGTCACATCCCTCCACAGGACAACATCAGGGAATGAACACAGCATGGCCGGTCTGTCACACACACACAGAGGGAACTCCTGGCAGGACAACACCAGGGAATGAGCACAGCGTGGCTGATCTGTCACACACACAGAGAGAACTCCTGGCAGGACAACATCAGGGAATGAACACAGCATGGCCGGTCTGTCACACACACACAGAGGAACTTCTGGCAGGACAACACCAGGGAATGAACACAGCATGGTCGGTCTGTCACACACACAGAGAGGAACTCCTGGCAGGACAACATCAGGGAATGAACACAGCATGGCCGGTCTGTCACACACACAGAGAGGAACTTCTGGCAGGACAACACCAGGGAATGAACACAGCGTGGTCGGTCTGTCACACACACACAGAGGAACTCCTGGCAGGACAACACCAGGGAATGAGCACAGCGTGGCTGATCTGTCACACACACAGAGAGAACTCCTGGCAGGACAACATCGGGGAATGAACACAGCATGGCCGGTCTGTCACACACACACAGAGAGGAACTTCTGGCAGGACAACATCGGGGAATGAACACAGCATGGCCTGGTCTGTCACACACACAGAGAGGGAACTCTTCTGGCAGGACAACACCAGGGAATGAACACAGCATGGCCGGTCTGTCACACACACAGAGGAACTCCTGGCAGGACAACACATCAGGGAATGAACACAGCGTGGTCGGTCTGTCTCACACAGAGGAACTCCTGGCAGAACAACATCAAGGAATGAACACAGCGTAGTCGACTTGCTTGGCACGACTGAGGACAGTGAGCGATGACGCGCTTTGGCTGCACGGGCCTCCAGCACGTCACCTCAATGGATTCTTCCGTGGCCATGGGATGAAGATGATGATCATGTTGATGATGATGATGATGATGATGATGATGATGATTGTAACTGGGAACTCTCCAGGTTTCAGTTTGTTTGCATCCAGTTTGCGATCTCGTTGTCGACTGGTCAGTACATATTAACTCGACTCTTCAATACAACTCATCGTTCAGTACACAATGACCTCACATGTCAATACAACTCATCGTTCAGTACACATTGACTTGACCTTTCAATATAACTCATCGTTCAGTACACATTGACTTGACCTTTCAATACAACTCATCGTTCAGTACACAGTTGACTTGACCTTTCAATACAACTCATCGTTCAGTACTCAGTTGACTTGACCTTTCGTATTATGCAACTCATCGTTCAGTCACTGTTTCGATGACGAACGTTGCGACGAAACAGGGATAACACACACACACACACACACACACACACACACACGCACGCACACACACACACACACACACACACACACACACACACACACGCACGCACGCACGCACAGACACGCACACACACGCACACACACAACGTGGAGACAGACAGACACAGAGACAGCCAGCCAGAGACAGACAGTCAGTCAGTCAAACAGACAGACAGACAGAGACAGACTGCCGGACAGACCGACAGACAGACAGACAGAGAAGAGAGAGAGAGAGAGAGAGAGAGAGAGAGAGAGAGAGAGAGAGAGCCTGAGACGAGCGTACACGTGCGCGTTCGCCTGCGCACGTGTCGTACTCTCTCTCTCTCTCTCTCTCTCTCTCTCTCTCTCTCTCTCTCTCTCTCTCTCGACGACGTATTTGAGTACACACTACAGAAAGTGGAAGACGCATGGCCCCGCCCAGCTGCCATCAACCCAGAAACTGGCGGCACAGGACGTTGACACTATGCTGCTAATCGATGGCGCCGCCATTCGTGCCAAGCGGCCCTGAATAGTCGCAGCACAGGTGATCTCCTTTCGCAGCAACCAGCTGGAAATGGCAGGCACTCATGCACCCAGGAGCATGAAAGGAAACTCGACACCCCTTAGAGAGAGAGAGAGAGAGAGAGAGAGAGAGAGAGAGAGAGAGAGAGAGAGAGAGAGACTGTATGAACAAGATATATTTCAGTGTCATTTTTTTTTTCTTTTTCTTTTTTTTTTTTCTCGATGTCTATATTGGGATGAATATCGAGAAGGAACTGGAAGGCAGGGGGCGCGTTCAGAGGGAGGGGAAGGGGGGGGTGGTGGGACTAGAAGGGAAGTACATCGGAAGGGCTGTGGGAGGAGGGGGAAGGGGAGGTGTGGGGAGGGGGGGGGGGGGAAGCAGGATGTAGGAGAAATAGCGGAAGCTTGGTGGAAGATGAGGGGAAGCAATGCACATTTAGTTGTGGGGTTTACACACGCGCGCGCGCGCGCACGCACACACACACACACACACACACACACACACACACACACACACACACACACACAAGTGCATGCGCGATGCTCCTCTGCATCTGTGGCTCGATCAGATCACTACAGATCAGATGAAGCAGTTTGTGTGTTCGTCCTCCTCTCTCCAGCTTTTCTTACTTTCCAGAAATCCTCCCGTTGACCTGACACTGTATAGATCTCCCACTCACCTGACTGACGCTGACTGACTCACTTACACACAGAAATCCTCCAGGTGACACCTGACACTGTAGAGATCTCCCACCATCCTGACGGTGTGACTGCAGCTACACACAGAAATCCTCCAGGTGACATGACACTGTATAGATCTCACCTGACGATATGACAGCAGCTACACACAGAAATCCTCCAGTTCACCTGACACCGTGTCCATTTCCCACTAACCTGACGCTGTGACTGCAGGTACAGGCAGCTGTACCAGTGGGTGGACGGCACCATCGCCTACGACATCGCCGCCACGGGACAAACGGGCCAACACCAATGCGGCTTCATTTTTCTCGCGGGCGGCTTCCTCTACAGAGACTTCCACTTCGTCCTCATGTTTCGCTCCTGCCCGACTCAAATCACGGACTACTTTTTGTGCGAAATTTCCTCCGCAGAAATCTTCTGAAACGAGTGCGAGGGTGGAGCTTGCAGAGGCGTCTGCGGTCACCATGCCTTCCCCTGCAGCAAACAGGACGGTGAAGATTCCCAGCGTCACATGTCCCATGGGCCATCTGACGCACAAGCATCTGGCCTGTGACGTCAGTGCGCTGTGTTTCACGTCCTCCTCTCCCACAGGTAATTCGAGGTGTCGGTGAGCACCAATGGCAAGGAAGGGTGCAGAATGTGGTGAGTTCCCTAGCCGGCCATGTATAGCACGCTGGTCAAGTGCTGCAATGTTGGGGGGGAACAGTATCGTGGATTTTTATTGAACCCTCTCTCCTCTCTCTCTCTCTCTCTCTCTCTCTCTCTCTCTCTCTCTCTCTCTCTCTCTCTCTCTCTCAGTACCCTGATGTTTTAGTCGTGTATCCTGCAGGAAGAAGTTCCAGAGAGAGCTGGACAGTAGAAGGTCTTCAGAGAAGAAATCACCCTCAGGCAGGTGTATGGGCCCTGAACTGCTTACAGTCTAAGAGGAAGGGGAGATGGCTGCATCCAGGTCATGACTCCTAGATGTCCTGTCGTCAGATTTTTTCTGCTGCTGCTGTTGGAATTCGAACTACCTACCTGTGGATGGGTGGACGACTCAAAGCACCGTTTGAATAACCGAATGTCACCACCACGTCGCTATATGGACACCTGTTCCTAGTCGGAAAATTTCATTTTTGTTCCTCCTCCACCAGATCCAGCTGGATCTCTTTTCAGTCGCCCCTGCCATTGCCTTGAGAGTTCTGGTCCTCTTCCTACCGGATATCGTGAGGTGGTTCATGAGTTCACAAGCAGATGAGCCTACAACCCCGCCTTCCACTCTTCCCTGCTCAAACCTCAATGGCGTGGACTTCGGCTTGGAAGCAGACTCCCCCAAGCTGGTGGCTGGACTGACATGCTTCTCACTCGTATAGATGTGAGTTTGCTCCATCCTGCTTTCGTACGGCACCACGAGGTCAATCAGAATCGGTGGTTGGATGAATCTGAGTTGAGTACAATATGCGGTCTCACGTCACTCTTCCTAATGATCTCTGGATGGTTTGTCCCCCATTCTGAATGGTCTGCTGTGCAATCCCCCCCCCCCCCCCCAATCATGCAATTCATCTTGCAAAGCTCTGATTCTATGCTCCTAACTTCCAGCTTTTCCAGACGATGCATAATGGTCTCCTACCTTGTAAAACGCCGATTCCAGGGCTTCTGGTGGCGTTCTGCTTCCTCTGACATTGCTAACCGCATGTGCGATCTCTTCAAGCTCTTGGTTGTGTCACCATCTTCATCTTCCCTTGGTGAGCACTGCTTTGCATGTGCCCAGAACATGTTCTACTGTTAGTCTGCCGTGACACCTGAGGTCATCCGAGTTTCTTGATTTGATCACGTTCGAATTCGAGGGCGGGAGGTGTTGAACAGATCGGAGGATGAAGCTGATCCTGCGAAGTGCCGTGGCCATTCCAGAGGTGCCTTCTTTGGCGTGCGTTTCCCCACATACTCCACTGCCCTTGCTGACCTTACTGGACTGCCTTTGGGAAGTTCTTTGCATCTTCTTTCTTCAGCTCCTGTGGGACCGTGTCACTCTTTGCTTTCCTTTTTACCTTTGACCACCTCTTCGTTTCTGTTGGCCCCTGCCCCTGCCTGTTGGTTTGCATGTGTCCTGTTAATTCCCTTAAATTTTGCCATGTCAGGTGTTTTCTTTTGCCGTATCAGATGCCTCCTGGACTCTTCATTTTCTGCCAGTGTTTAGCTTGGGCTAGATTGATCTCATGACCTTGTCCCCTGAGTCCTTTAGTGTAGGTAGAAACCTGCTTTACCCGCGTAGCATTCCTCAATGGAAGGACTTCAAGGGAAGCTTCAGCTTTGTTTGGCGGCACCCAGAGCGTATGGTCGGTAAGACTGGTAGGAAACTGACCCATTTCTTTGTGTACTCCTAGATTTGAGCCTACACTGATGCCACTGAGCTTGTGATAATAATCTGTATCGGAAGAGGCCAACTATGGTGGCAACCACCCCTCTTCCTCGCCAGACTGCTCAAAGTGGCAACTGCAACACTCTATCCAAAATGAAAACGGAAAAAAAAAATCTTTCCACAAAGCAAAAAAAAAAATGCTTGGAATTGAGTCCCAATTGGGCTTACGGCACTCTGCAGTTGTGAAGAGAGTTCCGACAATGTCCATCTCCCGTCAGACGGACGCTTTTCATTCGTCAAAAGCCATTCCAGGAAATCTGGCGTGTAAGAGACAAGGCTGCTAAGAAATCTGCCATTCCTCCTGTGAAGTTTAGCTCCCTCGGTGGAGACGTCCAGCCTGCCGTCCCCACCCAGGTTCTCCATACCTCGCTCCATTGGCATGGACAGGAACAGACAACAACCACCTGCCCCCCCCCCCCCCTCACCCCCAAAGCTCTGGAGCCTTTCAGTAAACTTCAGACTAAACCTATATGGAGAGGATAGAGGTGGTTGACCTCCATCTGCCCTTGGACCTTCACAGGAAAAAAAAAAAAATCAGAATGAAAAAGTCTTCCAGGCCCCAAGGAAACTGAACTGGTTCATGAAACCAAATTCTCTCCGCAACGGTTGAATACCGAAGATATCCATCGTTATCATGACCTTGCAATGATGGCGTCAAAATATTCCACTGGAACATTTGGGGTCTGCATAACGTGGAGGAGCTGCTGCTGCTTTGTCAGGATCTAAAACCAGAAGACTTTTCACTTTTTCTGGCTTTAACATTCTTTCAAAACCTACACAACGCACTGAAGATGGAGTAATGGGGAGTGTCTTGTTTGTTACACATTTATGAGTCTCTTTTTCAGTTCAGCTCTATTGATTTAAATACACCTGTTAAAGCTTTAGCTGCTAAAATTACCTAGCATGAAATTGTAATGATGTGTTCTTTATATTTGCATTTGCATCCATTAATCGACGAGACCTGACCACGCTGATTAAAGAACTTCCACGACCTATGCCGCTGGTGGGTGATTTCAATGGGCATAATCCTCGTTGTGGCGGTGTGAATTCTTCATCCAGAGGCCTCCATCTGGAGGTTGTCTTTTCAGCTCTGGATCTGTATTGTCCGAATGAAGGGTCTCCAACATATGTCCATCCTTCCACAGGTACACTTCGGTGTTTAGATTTGTTACATTGTGGTCTCTGACTGGTCCAGAACTATGATGATCTTCTCGGAGTGATCACATTCCAACTGTTGTGAAATACAATACTAAAGAGGGCTGCACGTTTTCTGAACTCCTCAATTACCCAAAAGCTAACAGGGACTGTTTGTAGGATGGATCCAACAAGAACTTATCGAACAAGTTCTACAAAGTCCGGACCCTGCCGGCCGGAAGACTGACAGACATACTCATAAAATGTGCCTAAGACAGTATTCCAACTCATCTACGACGCCTTTGATGACTCTGAATGGCAACGGATTACAAATGAACGGAAATGTGCTGAGCGTTGTGTGTATCATAGACCACCAGAGCCAGTGCTCAAACCTATCAAAAAACTGCGAGCCAAGTCAAAACATATTTAAAAGTAAATAAACGTCGGTCTTGGAGAGACCTGCTCCAAACCGATGTTCAAAACACCCAAGACAAAATATCAGGAAAATTGTCAAGAAAGTCCTTCACCTCAAACTTACAGGCGCTTGAACTGCCGAAAGAATAGCTGCTGGCTTCCACTGTCGAACGAAAGTCGTCCCCCCCCCCCCCCACCCCACCCCCCCCCCCCCCCCCCCCCCCCCCCCCCCCCCCCCCCGACTGAAACTGCTGCTTTAAAAAAAAAAACTGAAAGAAAAATCCCCATGTAACATTTCCTCAAACAACACTGAAGTCTACAATTTACCATTTTCAACTAATGAACAGAAATAAGCTCCGCAAACCTGTAGTGACCCTGCTACTGGCCTTGATGACATCCATTGCCAGCTTCTAAAACATCTCCAGAAAGCTGTCTCCAGACCCTTATAAAAGTCTACAATCATATCCGGACCCCAAGGTACTTTCAGCCCTCCTGGGGGAAAGCCCTGATCATTCCTATTCCTAAGCCTGGAAAGGACTTGGCCACCCTTCACATTGTCATCCCCTAGCTCTGACCAGCTGCCTCTGCAAACTTATAGAAAGAGATGGTCAACTTTCGTCTGATATGGAAGATTGAAACTGATGGCCTTTCGGCCAAAGAACGCTTTCAATTTGTTTCATTAAGGAGGCGTCACTGCGTGCGGACCAGTCCATATACGCTACACCACATCCCAAGTTTTGAGACCACACT
>JADBJO010003666.1:150000-155000 GCA_016801955.1 Conus betulinus | reverse complement strand
TTTACAACGCCCACAATAGGCAGTGAAAGGGAACGCTTCCAGCAGATCAACAAGCGCGCCACCTTCTTCTTTCTTTCCTCACAGTGCAAACCTCGGAGTCTGTGGTGTGACTTCAACGCCGACTGCGCCAGCGAGGCCGACGAGAGGCAGTGCCAGAACTACGAAGACATCCGAATGAGCACCCCCACCCCGAGCCCCCCTGCCGTCGTCAACTTCAACATGGAGCACAAGCCTTTGACAGGTGGGCTCCCGGTCACAGGCTGATAGATAAACATAAGTATCAAGGGTTGGCCCAGTCATAAGTGGATAGAGAAACATAAGTATGAAAGGCAGGCTTGGTCTTAAGTGGATAGAGAAACATAAGTATAAAAGGCAGGCCCAGTGATCAGTGGATAAAGAAACGCAAGTATGAAAGATATGCCTGGGTATAAGTGGATAGAGGAACATAAGCATAGGCTTAGTGGATAGAGAAACATAAGGATAGGCCCTACCCATACATGAACAGAGAGACATAAGGATAGGCTTAGCCAAAAATGGATAGATAAACATAAGGATAGGCTTAGTCATAAATGGATAGAGAAACATAACGATAGGCTTAGTCATACATGGATAGAGAAACATCAGCATGAGAGAAAACATTACAGCTGTCTGCGTGCTCTCTCCTCTTAACATAACCTTTCGTACGTCTGTATCGAGACTGAACTGAACGTAGCATGCTGCGATGTCTGTTTGACACTGAGGCTGCATTCACCCGTAGAGGCAGCCGAGTGCAGCCAGCGAGAGTGGGGTGGGAACTGGACGTAAGAACCAGGGCAAGCAGAAAGGAATGGCTGATCAGCGTGATTTCAAAGTCGGCCATGGTATGCGACATTACTGGCATGTATCTGCGTGTGTAGGAAGCCACAGACAAGAGGAACAAGTCCTCAGGTTTGTTTCTTTTTAAAGTAGTCTGTCCTAAGCTCTCAGCATGAACTGCAGTTTCAGCTTACCCAACAACCTATGGGCACACCATGAAGAAGAAAGTAAGTATTCGGAGAAAATGGTAGACTTTAATCGAAGGAGACCCACGCGCGCGCGCTCATACACACACACACACACACACACACACACACACACACACACAGGTCACTAATCGTGGAGTTCTGCCTACAGAACGAAGTTCTGTAGTGCAGCATGTCATAAAGCACAATAAAGTCCCTATGGCAACAAAGGCGATATCCGTGACCAAACTCTGCTGGTAAAACTCACTGTGGTAAGTGAATACAGATCACAGGCAAAAAACAGGTGTCCTCGGCCAAAGTGGAGGAAAATCTCACTGTGATAAGTCAACAAGATCACAGGCAACAACGCACTTGTCATTGGCCAAACGTAAGGAAAAGCTCACCGTGATAAGTCAACAAGATCACAGGCAGTTAGGCAAATTGTTCATGGCCAAACTGAGAGGAAAAACTCACTGTGACAAGTCAACAAGATCGCAGGCAACATTTGGGTAGAAAGATAAAAAAAAAAGATTCAGCCTGCTCAAATCTACCACCAGTCTCCATTTTCTATGGGGGGAACTACTGGACAGGACAGATGGGGAGAACCACAGGGCAGGCATCATGGGGAGAACTACAGGGCAGGACTCATAGGGAGAACTACAGGGCAGACCTGATGGGGAGAACTACAGGGCAGACCTGATGGGGAGAACTACAAGGCAGGACTGATGGGGAGAAGTACAGGGCTGAACTGATGGGGAGAACTACAGGGCAGACCTGATGGGGAGAACTACAGGGCAGACCTGATGGGGAGAACTACAGGGCAGGACTGACTGACGGGGAGAACTACAGGGCAGGACTGACGGGGAGAACTACAGGGCAGGACTGATGGGGAGAACTACAGGGCAGGACTGATGGGGAGAACTACAGAGCAGGACTGATGGGGAGAACTACAGGGCAGGACTGATGGGGAGAACTACAGGGCAGGACTGATGGGGAGAACTACAGGGCAGGACTGATGGGGAGAACTACAGGGCAGACCTGATGGTGAGAACTACAGGGCAGACCTGATGGGGAGAACTACAGGGCAGGACAGATGTGGAGAACTACAGGGCAGACCTGATGGGGAGAACTACAGGGCAGGACTGATGGTGAGAACTACAGGGCAGGACTGATGGGGAGAACTACAGGGCAGGACTGATGGGGAGAAACTACAGGGACTTGATGGGGAGAACTACAGGGCGGGACTGATGGGGAGAACTACAGGGGCAGACCTGATGGTGAGAACTACAGGGCAGGACTGATGGTGAGAACTACAGGGCAGGACTGATGGGGAGAACTACAGGGCAGACCTGATGGGGAGAACTACAGAGCAGGACTGATGGGGAGAACTACAGGGCAGGACTGATGGGGAGAACTTCAGAGCAGGACTGATGGTGAGAACTACAGGGCAGGACTGATGGGGAGAACTACAGGGCAGGACTGATGGTGAGAACTACAGGGCAGGCCTGATGGGGAGAACTACAGGGCAGACCTGATGGGGAGAACTACAGGGCAGGACTGATGGTGAGAACTACAGGGCAGGCCTGATGGGGAGAACTACAGGGCAGACCTGATGGGGAGAACTACAGGGCAGGACAGATGTGGAGAACTACAGGGCAGACCTGATGGGGAGAACTACAGGGCAGGACTGATGGGGAGAACTACACAGGCAGACCTGATGGGGAGAACTACAGGGCAGGACAGATGTGGAGAACTACAGGGCAGACCTGATGGGGAGAACTACAGGGCAGGACTGATGGGGAGAACTACAGGGCAGACCTGATGGGGAGAACTACAGGGCAGAACTGATGGGGAGAATACAGCGTATCTAATGCAAGGGGCAAAGGGCAAGTGTATTGCAACCATGGAGGCACTTTACAGCACGTTAGGGACACGTTATTGGATAATTATGGGCTTTCCTCTAGCATCCTCTCTTTAAGTATACATAGTTCTTCTCAAACTAGTTATGAACCGTACAAACCTTAACGGAGGTCAAAGCCATAAGTCAAAGGGTCACAGTGGTGTGCCTGTTAACGTCAAGTCATAACGCAAGCAGACATTTCAGTTTCACAGTGTGTGTGACGGACTCAGCAGGAATCACACGTTTCTCTTTCAGCGGTCACTGTGGTCTTCAGCCCCATGCAGAGCAAAGGACCAGACGGTGTCCAGGGGAACGTGTGTCCAGAGACACACTTCCAGTGTCCAGCCAACGGCTACTGCTTGCCTGTCTTCCTACGATGCAACCATGTGCTGGACTGCCCCGGCGGTCAAGACGAGGAGAGATGCACCGGTTACACCTGCCCAGGACTTTTCCGCTGCCACTCGTCCCAGGTGTGTGTGCACGCCCAGCTCCACGTCTGCGATGGCCAGGCTCATTGTCCACGGCGGGATGATGAATCCGGGTGTGATTTCCACTGCCCCAGAGACTGTGTCTGCTACTGGAGTTCGTTCATCTGTAGCAACCCTCCCAGGTGGGTATGTATTCAGATTTGAAGTACCTGGACGCCAGCGGCACAGGGATGAATCTGCTGGATGTGTCCAGCAATGCGATGCTCATCTACCTCAGGCTGGACAGCTGCCGTCTCACATCCCTCCAGTCTCCTCTCTTACCCAACCTGCAGTCTCTGGTGGTCAGTCACAACAACCTGACCAGCATTCAGGTCTGGCACCTGACAAACCTGAGCAGCGTGCAACACGTGGATCTTTCCAGGAATCCTCTGGCACCCACCTTCCTTTCTGACTTGCAGTGGCCAACGCCTTTCACAAACCTCAAAGTGTTGAACGTCTCTCGGCGTTGATATTCCACAGCTGAGTTCGGACGACTTTTCCCTCTTTCCAGACGTTGAAGAGCTACATTTGACATCTTGTGGTATTGAACGCATCCTTGATGAGGGATTCCAAGTGCTGAAGAAGCTTAGAGTTCTCAAGTTACAGGGTTCTGTCATCCAAGAGTTTCCGCCCACAATGCTGCAAGGGTTTGGACGCTCTGCACAGTGTGGAGGCAGACAGCTACAAGGTGTGTTGTCCCGTTGTCCCTTCCTGAGGGATTCCACGAGGCCAGCTGCTTGGCGCCTCACGACGAGGTGTCTTCCTGCGGTAACCTGCTCCGCTATGACAGCTACACGGTGCTGCTGAGCGTCTTCGCTGCTCTCTCGCTGGTCTGCAACTCTGGCAGCTTCCTGTACCGAGTGTGGGTGGAGAAAGCGAAGGACACACAAGGCTTTGCTGTGTTCGTGACACACCTGTGTGCTGCAGACCTCCTGATGGGCGTGTACCTGGCTGTGGTTGGTGTGGCGGATAGAAAATACAGAGGATCCTACCTGTGGAATGACGAGTCCTGGAAGACCAGCCTCCTTTGCAAGCTGGCGGGGTTTCTCTCGCTGTTGTCCAGCGAGGTGTCTGCCTTCCTCATTTGCCTCATCACGGTGGATCGATTCCTCGTTCTGCAGTTCCCGTTCAGTGAGGTGCATTTCCGGAGGCTGTCTGGCCACGCCGCCTGTGGACTGGTGTGGGTCTGTGGACTGGCTCTGGCCAGCCTGCCCCTGCTGCCAGTGTTCCGGCACTGGAAGTTCTACAGTCAGACCGGCATCTGCCTCCCTCTGCCCATCACCAGACACGACCACCCTGGTCAGGATTATTCCTTCGGAGTCATGATCGTGCTCAACTTTGTCCTCTTCATCCTCATCGTCGTGGGTCAAGCCATCATCTTTTGGTCGATAAGGAAAGGAAGCATGTCCGCCGTGGACACGTCTAAAGAATCCAAGGACCTGGCTATCGCCCGCCGGCTCATCAGCAGCATCGCCATGTCCGACTTCCTGTGCTGGTTCCCCATCGGCATTCTGGGTCTGATGGCGTCGCAGGGCAGGGTCATCTCTGGCGAGGTCAACGTCGCCATAGCCATCATCGTCCTGCCCATCAACTCCGTTCTCAACCCTTTCCTCTACACGCTCAACATCATCCTGGAGATCAGGCAGCGGGTTC
>JADBJO010003666.1:135000-137500 GCA_016801955.1 Conus betulinus | reverse complement strand
GTAATACTGGCTGAACTTCCCACAGAACAATGAAGAACAGTGTGTAATACTGGCTGAACTTCAATCCACAGAACAGTGAAGAACATCGTGTAATACTGGCTGAACTTCAATCTCACAGAACAATGACGATCAGTGTGTAATACTGGCTGAACGTCAATCCCACAGAACAATGAAGAACAGTGTGTAATACTGGCTGAACTTCCCACAGAACAATGAAGAACAGTGTGTATTACTGGCTGAACTTCAATCCCACAGAACAATGAGGAACAGTGTGTAATACTGGCTGAACTTCAATCTCACAGAACAATGAAGAACAGTGTCTAATACTGGCTGAACTTCAATCTCACAGAACAATGAAGAACAGCATATAATACTGGCTGAACTTCAATCCCACAGAACAGTGAAGAACAGTATGTAATACTGGCTGAACTTCCCACAGAACAATGAAGAACAGTGTGTAATACTGGCTGAACTTCAATCCCACAGAACAGTGAAGAACATCGTGTAATACTGGCTGAACTTCAATCCCACAAAAACAATGAAGATCAGTGTGTAATACTGGCTGAACTTCAATCCCACAGAACAATGAAGAACAGTGTGTAATACTGGCTGAACTTCCCACAGAACAGTGAAGAACAGTGTGTATTACTGGCTGAACTTCCATCCCACAGAACAGTGAAGAACAGTGTGTAATACTGGCTGAACTTCAATCTCAGAGAACAATGAAGAACAGTGTAATACTGGCTGAACTTCAATCTCACAGAACAATGAAGAACAGTGTGTAATACTGGCTGAACTTCAATCCCACAGAACAATGAAAAACAGTGGTTCATACTGGCTGAACTTCAATCTCACAGAACAATGAAGAACAGTGGTTTATACTGGCTGAACTTCATTCCTACAGAACAATGAAGAACAGTGGTTAATACTGGCTGAACTTCAATCCCACAGAACAATGAAGAACAGTGTATAATACTGGCTGAACTTCAATCTCACAGAACAATGGAGAACAGTGTCTAATACTGGCTGAACTTCAATCCCACAGAACAGTGAAGAACAGCATGTAATACTGGCTGAACTTCAATCCCACAGAACAATGAAGAACAGTGTGTAATACTGGCTGAACTTCAATCCCATAGAACAGTGAAGAACAGCGTGTAATACTGGCTGAACTTCAATCCAACAGAACAGTGAAGAACAGTGTGTAATACTGGCTGAACTTCAATCCCACAGAACATGAAGAACAGCGTGTAACACTGGCTGAAGTTCAATCCCACAGAACAATGAAGAACAGTGTGTTATACTGGCTGAACTTTCAATCCCACAGACCTATGTAACGAAAACAGTGTGTAATACTGGCTGAATTTCAACTCACAGAACAATGAAGAACAGTGTGTAATACTGGCTGAAGTTCAATCCCACAGAACAATGAAGAACAGTGTGTAATACTGGCTGAACTTCAATCTCACAGAACAATGAAGAACAGTGTGTAATACTGGCTGAACTTCAATCTCACAGAACAATGACCTATAGTGGTATTAAAACTGGCTGAACTTCATTCCTACAGAACAATGAAGAACAGTGGTTAATACAGGCTAAACTTGAATCCCACAGACCTGTGAAGTGAAGAACAGTCTGTAATACTGGCTGAGCTTCAATCCCACAGAGCAATGAAGAACAGTGTGTAATACTGGCTGAACTTCAATCTCACAGAACAATGAAGAACAGCGTGTAATACTGGCTGTACTTCAATCCCACAGAACAGTGAAGAACAGCGTGTAATACTGGCTGAACTTCAACCCCACAGAACAATGAAGAACAGTGTGTAATACTGGCTGAACTTCAATCCCACAGAAGAACTTCAATCCAATGAAGAACAGTGTGTAATAGTGGCTGAACTTCAATCCCACAGAAGAACTTCAATCCAATGAAGAACAGTGTGTGTAATAGTGGCTGAACTTCAATCCCACAGAAGAACTTCAATCCAGTGAAGAACAGTGTGTAATAGTGGCTGAACTTCAATCCCACAGAAGAACTTCAATCCAATGAAGAACAGTGTGTAATAGTGGCTGAACTTCAATCCCCACAGAAGAACTTCAATCCAATGAAGGACAGTGTGTAATAGTGGCTGAACTTCAATCCCACAGAAGAACTTCAATCCAGTGAAGAACAGTGTGTAATAGTGGCTGAACTTCAATCCCACAGAAGAACTTCAATCCAATGAAGAACAGTGTGTAATAGTGGCTGAACTTCAATCCACAGAAGAACTTCAATCCAATGAAGAACAGTGTGTAATAGTGGCTGAACTTCAATCCCACAGAAGAACTTCAATCCAATGAAGAACAGTGTGTAATAGAGGCTGAACTTCAATCCCACAGAAGAACTTCAATCCAATGAAGAACAGTCTGTAATAGTGGCTGAACTTCAATCCCACAGAAGAACTTCAATCCAGTGAAGAACAGTGTGTAATAGTGGCTGAACTTCAATCCCACAGAAGAAC